>SRPY01000482.1:0-25641 GCA_018360145.1 Claviceps africana
CCGAGTGGTCGTGGTCGGCGGCCGCCCTGCCGGCGTGCTCGCGGGCCTCCCTCGCCAGGTCGTGGTAGCTCATGACGGCGCGGCGCGGGTCGCCGAAGCCCAGGGCCTGGAGCCGCACGTTGAGCACGCGGAGGTGCCACGGGACCAGGTGGCGGCCCGTCTCGTCGTCGACGTAGAGCCGAGGGTTGCTGAGGTCCTCGAGAGCCTTGACCTCCTGCGCGGCCAGCGGAGTGGCATCGATGAGGGTCAGGCACACCAGCCGGGTGTACAGCAGGTCAAAGATGCGCGGCGCGTCGGTCGGGCTGACGGCCCCTCGCCCGCCCGAGCCCGTCAGTTCCTGGGTCGCCGCGATGGCGGCCGCGCGGAAGTGTCCATGGGCCAGGAGCTGCTCGAGCGGTTCCGAAGGGTCGGGCTGCTTGGGCGAGTTGCGGAAGGCGACGGGGACGTGGAGGGGCGTTAGGGGGTGGTAGATCTCGGGACGAAGGAGGAAGGAGAAGTCCTTGGGACGGGAGCCGTGGGACTCGCCCGTCTGGGTCGGGGGACGCGGGGAGGGCGTGGAGCGACGAGCTTGCGACGCCGCGCGGAGGGGGAGTTGGGCCGCGAGATGCGGAGGCTCCGGCGCGGGGGAGGCGCTCAGAGGGTCCCTGGAGACGGTTTAGCCGCGGCCGAGGCCTGGGCAGTTGGGAGCGGTGGGAGCCGTCGGAGCGGTGGGAGCCGTCGGAGCGGATGGGAGACGGGCGAGCACGTACTTTTCGGCATCGAGCGGCCCTTTGGTGGCGGAGCGAGGTCGTGAGGCTGCGGGCATGTCAGCGGGTTGTGGATGTGTGTGGTGGCGCGCCGGCCGGGGGAGTAGAGGTGGTGACTTGCATCGCGAGACGGACGACTTGTTCCTGGTGTAGCCGGCCGGGGCGCCCATTGCGAAACGGTTGGCGACGGCAGATGATGGCAGGCGATGGCAGGCGATGGCATCGGATGACGACGTCGATGATGGCCTCGTTGGCCACGACCGGCCCATGTGCACCGTACAGGTAGTGGATGCACTGGGTTTTGCGCACTGTGTCTATGGTCCGTCCCGTGCGCGATCCACAAACAAGGTCAAGTAGGTACTTCTTTAAATAGCAAATTGCTACTTACAACTTAATGTACATAGCTTGACGACGAGATTCCCGGCAAAACACATCCGTTCAAGATCCAACAAGAATGCCCCCAGATCGCCGGGCCAGATTGGATCCAACATCACGTTTCGGCCTTGATGTACACAACAGCCTCGATATCCCCGTGTTTCACCCCTGTGCCCATTCCGACTCGTCCACCTCCGCATACCCAAGGGGACGGCGACACCCCAGCCACCTTTGGCGCTCGAGATCTCGCCACCGGGGCAGGTAGAGTGATGCCTCGGGTCGTTCGACTCGACGGTTATGAGTCTCGGGACGGTACACTCGCCGCCCTGGTCGTACGTGCACGGCACGGCCCAACGGTCTTGACTGGGCGAGGAGGCTCGCGAGTCACGGGCGGCTTAAGAGCAAAATGCTGTATAATACCTTGCTAAAAAAAAAATACACATCGTTACGTCTATTCAAAAAGGACGCCCTCACGCTCACGGGTCCGCCGGGAACACGTCCGGCCATCGCGTCATCAGCTCGTCCCCCAGGCTCCTCAGATCAATCTTGCTCGCCCCCTCCTCGCCCGTGCTCCCCCCCTGCCAATGCGCCTCAAACATGCGCAGCGCTTTTGCCAGCGCCTTTTCGTCCGCCTTTCGTCGCCGAAGACTGGCCGTCGCCAGCTCCTTGACAAAGAGGCTCCATCGTCCCGCGTAGTAGGAGCCCACGAGGCCCGACCACGCCTTGGCGGCGTAGTCGTTCAGGTTGCCGGCGTCGACCTGCCAGACCGTCACCTGCGACCGGGCGTTGAACGCAAAGAGGGCCTCCTTGCCGCCGCATCGGCGGCCCCACGCCCGGGCGGCGGCTGTCCACTTCCCCAGCGTGAAGTGGCTGTTGGCGGAGAGGACGTGGTCCAGCGTGGAGAGCAGGGCGAGGAGGCGGCCGCCCGCCGCGGCGACGTCGCACTTGGGTTTCGCATCCCCTGGGGAGGAGGCGGCGCGTAGCTCGTGCGAGCTGGCCGTGCTGCTGGCGCTCGAGGGGCCCGAAGGGCTGGAGACGCTGCAGTGGTAGGCGCGGACGAGGTCCCCGTAGCGGAGGTCGAACGCGTTGCTGAGCACCTGCCGCGAGACGTCGACAAAGTCGAGCTGAAAGGTCGGGGAGCTCCAGAGACGCGTCTGGCCGACGGCGGACCGGAACATGAGCTTCCAGGCCTTCTGGAGCTCGACGGGCGGGTAGTGCGGCGCTGTCGGGTGCGGGAAGTGGCCGGTCCGGTTGGCGATGCCGGCGAGGGCCGGGCGGAGCTGGTACGTCGCGACGGGGACCTGGGGTATGTCGGCGCGCGAGTTGGAGTAGACGTGCCGGCGGAGCACCTGCCAGGCCTCGTAGAGCTCCGGGGGAGGAGGCGGCGAGGACTCACCGGATAGCGGAAGCGTGTGGTATCGCCGGGTGGTCCAGTCGTGGAAGTAGTGGCTGGTGTTGAGCGGCGCCGACGCCCAGGCCTGGTCGAGAAACACGTCGTAGACGACCTCGTTGCCCTCGAAGCCCTCGGGCGTGAGTCCAAAGCCGACGAGGGACTTGGAGGCGGCGAGCGCGTCGAGCGGCGCGCGGGTGACGGTCTGGACGCGGCCCTCGAGCGACATGTGGCCGCCAAAGTCGTGGAGCTGGCACCAGATCCAGCGCTTGCCGGCATAGCTTTTTGTGCGCCGCCACTGCGGGTTGCTCTCGGACCAGAGGTCGAGAATCAGCATGGCCTGGTCGTCGGCGACGCCGCCAAGGTAGGCGTCGATGCGGCGCTGCGTCCAGAAGCCGCGGCTCGAGTAGAAGAGCCAGCCCTGGAGAAGCCACACGGCCGCGGCGTTGGCGGCGGCGAGCCCGTCGTAGGTGCTCCTCGAGACGTTCGCTAGGTACTTGGCGTCCCCGGACGCGGGGTTCAGCTCGTTGAACTGGTCGATCGTGTACATGTTGGTGACGTTGCCAAAGGCGGCCATCTGCTTGCCGACAAAGAGCTTCTGCAGCTCCGCGTACGTGTCGTCGAGCGGGCTGAGGAACAGATCGCGCGTGTACTTGTCGGGCGCACCGGGGAACCAGTTTGGCGACGCCGTCACCTCGACGTCCGGCCGCACCTTTCTGATGCTGGCGGGGACGAAGCCCGGAAAGGCGGGCAGCACGGGCGTGATGCCGAGCTCGACCATGCGCGCTACAATCTTCCTCTGCAGGTCAAACTGCTGGTTGATAAAGGCCAGGGGCAGGTCCCCCTTGCCGCCCCAGGATCCCTGGATGTTGCCGAAGCGGTTCCATGCCTGGAATGCCGGGCCGCTGAAGAAGGGCAGGATGTCGGCGTCGCGGAGGCCAAGCTCTCGGAAGCAGTCGAGGAAGATTTTTTCGTAGCCGACCCATGCGAGCTGGAGGTTGACGCCGCGCAGGGCGGCCCAGTCGAGGAATTTCTCCCAGTCTGCCCACTGCCACCAGGCAAACGTGTATGAAAAAGTGACTGGTGGACGGTCAGCGACGGTTTTATCTCTCTCTTTCTCTTTTAAAAATTTCCTTTTTTTGTCTTCCCACCCCTTTTCTCCCATTCCTCCGCTCCTTTGCCCCCACCTTGCCCTCTTTTTCTAGACGTACCAGTATTCAGGTTATACCGCCACGGCACAACACTCGCGCCCTTTAACTCTCCCACCGGAACCGGGAGCTTCGTGGGCTTCCTGTCTTGGGCGTTGACATAGAAGAAATGATCGACTTGCAGGACGTCATTGGCATAGTGCCGCAAGCTGGCTTGAGGTCAGTCCGACTTCTGTCCCTGCCATCCGGCATCCATCAAGTAAGACACGACCACATAGCGAAGCTAGCGAGGAGAGGAAGTAAAAAGAAAGAAAAGAAAGAAAAGAAACAAAAAAGAAACAAAAAGAAAAAGAAACGTCGCTCGGCTCACCACTTACCCCCTGGCCAAAGCATTCAGCGAGGTCCCCTCAATCTCAATCTTGCCCTGCTTGCCCGCCCTGACCGTGTAGTTGTCGTTGACGGGCGGGTTCCAGCGCGACCAGTTCTCGTGGCTCGTCGCTGTGAGCTTGAATTGGAAGGCGTGGCCCGCCCCGGGAAGCAGACGGTTAGCCAGAGACAGAATCCCATCCGTCGACGACGGAAATGCCACGACGGTGGGCACGGCAAGCAGCGTCGTCGCTGCCGCCATGAACCGCCAGAGAGGCTTCATCGTGTTGACACTCGGCGCTGCTCAAGGGTCGCATGCAATGAGGACGATAATAAGGAAAAGATGGGGGGAGGAGGTCAAAACAATATGAACCAGATGCTTCAATAAACCATGTTTGGTATTTTATATTTCTTTGCGAAACGAGCCTTTATTCTTTTTCTTCTTTTTCTTCTGGTTTCTGGTTTCCAGTTTCCTTTTTCCCCTTTTCTTTTTGTTTAATGGGGAGGAGATAAGAATGTTTGAAGGGGATATAAAAAAAACAAGTCTCTTGCCTCGTTCATAGCTATGCATACAGGAATGGAAACTATTCATCGTGTCGAGAAACTCGCGAGCAATGACTTGTGGCGCGTTTGTGGCGCGGCGCGGGAACTCCTGGACTCCTGCCACGGGAACCCTGGGCTTGGCGGATATGGAGAGAACAGATTCCGTCCTCATGCGCTCTACTGTGGCCTGGGGGTCGTAAGTAGTTCTGAACTGTCCTACACCAGAATTGAATGGGAAAACGCTTAGAAATACCTGACCCCACCGTGTCATACCCGCATAATCCTGAGACATCTCGCACTGGCTCCTGCGCCACCAGGGCGCCACCCAATGCCACCGGCATGGCTCGGAATCCTTCCGATGCGTTCTGCGCCATAATCCCACGGCAAACATGTTCGGGATTCCCCCGCGCCCCATTCCTCTATGCGATCGAGGCTTGCATGGCGTTGCAAGAGCCACAGCCGTTTATTCCCAAGCTGTTTTCCGACGTTGGGAACTGTCAGCCACCGGCCACCTGGCCATTGTTCGAGAGTCTAGACTCGGGATGTCGCGCAATGTACACGTTGTATTGTACATGCCTCATCGAGTAGGTACTTACCTAAGTACTTTGTGTACGTTTGTACAATGCACATGCATGCGTGTGGTGGCCAAGGTGGCACCGTAGGGCCAGTGATCCACAACTCTCCACTCAGGTTCTCGGCTCCTTCCTCCTCCTCCTCCTCCTCCTCCTCCTCCTCACTCGGCAGGCAGGTGCTACCCGACAGCAACAGCCCAACGCAGCTGGAACCCGGTGATGGGCTCAGAGCTGGACTGGGGCTGGCCGCGCTCCGGTTCTCACAAGGCCATGTCGAGTTCACAACCACAGCCAAGGCCATCTCTTGTCCGTCCCCATCGATACCGACTGGGTCGAAAAGGTTGATCCGATACGTCTTTCCATATCTGGCCCACCGGCGGGACGGTCCAGCACTCCATCCAGCTCATGGCGTCGCCGTCAACGCCGCCAGACGATGGCAGATTGCGCGACGACGCCATCGACCTTGCACGCCCAGTCTTCCAACGCCGGGCTACCGAGTTTGCTCTCCGTCTTCCAGTCGCGGAGCGAAGGGCTGATCAGCAGCCATCGGACTGGGCTGGCCGCCGACCCGTTTCACGACAGTGTCATCGCGCCGTCGACTTCGCCTATTCACAGTTACTGCACGCCTTGGATTGGCTGGACTCTGTACAGGGACGCGGTGTCCTGAAATGCACCTTTGCCTATACCATCGCCAGTCTGGCGACGTTTGTTGGGCCATTGTCAGACTTTCTCGGACGTCCGGACGGGAAACATGTCGTTGCGACCATCACCGTTTATTTCCATGCCGCACGCTCGGCGGGATCCATGATGGAAGCTACACTCATCGCCATGCTCACCGTGGCCTACGCCGAGACAATCTCTATCCTCTCCATGGTGACGTCCGTTCTTGTCGGATCCAAGCTAGGCTTGGTCACTCTCGCCCACGCTCTGGTCATTATTGTCTTTATTGGCGGAGGCTTTGGTTTCTTGGGTTGGGTGAAGCAGCGGATGAACAATCCGCTGCTCAATGTCGGCAGCACCTTGGCCTCTGTTGCCAACATCGCCGTCGTCACCAAAGAGGGCGCTGTGGTGTCCGGCGTCTTCTCCTACCAAAAGATTACGCAGGTGCTCAAAATGCTCGGCATGGGCATCACCAGCTCCGCCGCCATCAACTTGCTCGTCTGGCCCGTCTTTGCAAAAACTCAGCTGCGCGCCTCCATGCTCAAGGCCTCGACCGCCCTGGGCGACGCGTTGACCGCCGTCAGCACCAGCTTTCTACGTGGGGAAGTTGGACACGATGAACATGGCCCTGATGCCATTTCACGTGCATCTCTTTCGTACAGACAGGCACACGCAGCTCTGCTGAGGAACCTGCGCGAGGCAAAGTTTGAGCATTTCTTTGTCGGGCACGAAGACGTCTACGTCGTAGAAAGGTCCATCGTCAAGGCAATCGAGACATTGGCACAATCAATCGGCGGGCTAAAGAGTGCTGCCAAAACGCAACAGACCTTGCTCAGTAGTGGCACGGTCCATCGGTCCTGTGGCGGTTTCGATCTCTTCGTCGCCTTCACAGACAGGATACGGCCATTGATGCAAGATCTGACAGACATTCTGTCCCAGGTTCTGCACGAGCCTGTCTTTAGTGGACCACATGATTATGAGTCGCGGCTCAACCAAGGATTTCGACAAATCTTGACGGAAAGACTGGACGTCTTCGTCCGGGCACGGGTGGATGCCCTGCAGCATGTTTATGATGTGGTGGCGCAAAGGGCCTTGTCGCGCGACGTGAACCACCTTGCCTTGGAGGAGATAGCTGCGGCTTGCGGCCACTTCAGCTTCAGTCTGCAGTCGTTTGGCGAAGAAATGGCAAAGTACTTGGACCTGCTGGAGAATCTTCAATGTGTCTCGGGTGACCCGAAACGAAGCTGGACGTGGCTACTGTGGTGGAGAGCCGATGAAGCCCGAGCATATAGCATGCCAGCACTTCCGTTTGAGTCGGGAGAGGCGCGTTCTCCCGTCAAGCCGATTAGGAAGGCCCAGTTCCCAAGGGGCATTCCAGAATCGATGGCAGAGCGCAGGGACGTCTACGCTTGGCACGCATTCCTGAAGGGAAGCAGCATCTTGGGTCGGCTTTCGCTCCGTGTCCTAAGAATCCTGAGGAGAGTGGCTAAAGATGACAGTAAGCATGGACGGACTGGTCGTAGTCCCGACCCTTTTCTTGTTGTCCTCTGTTGTACTTTTTCCCGCAGACTGATTAGAGCGCTGTTATGCATTGTCGAACTGACTAGAGCATGTGTAGTTTTGTTTGGAATCAAAGTAGGTCTTGGATCGTCATTGTGGGCGATGCTGGCATTCCTGCCCGACACCCGACCTCTCTATTTCCATTATCGGGGCGAATGGGGCTTGCTCTCATTCATGATTGTCTGCTCCATGACGGTCGGCGCCTCCAACACGACGGGATGGGCAAGGTTCGCCGGCACTTTTCTGGGGGGTGCATTCTCGGTCATGAATTGGAACGTCAGTCAGGGTAATGCGGTGGCCCTTGTCGGGCTCGGATGGTGTGTGAGCTTCTTTAATTTCTACCTCATTGTCGCCCGCGACCAGGCGCCGTTGGGCAGGATGACGCTGCTGGCGTACAATGTTTCGACGCTGTACGCTTACAGTTTGAGTCAGAAGGTCGATGGTAACCACGACGACGACGACGAGGGCGGCGTGCACCCGCTCATCATGGAAATCGTCAAACACAGAGGCATATCGGTAACGGTTGGTATCCTGTGGGGGCTGATAGTCTGCCGTTTGGTCTGGCCGATATCTGCACGCAGGAAGTTCAAGGAGAGCGTTGCCGTGCTCTTCCTCCAGATGGGTCTGATCTGGAGACGAGGACCACTGGCCATTTTGCTTCGCAGCGACTGCTCGCAAAGCTTTCTTCAGACGGGGGAACAGGCTGCGCTGCAACGTTACGCCGACCGGCTAGAAGGCCTGCGACACGCGGCCGCCTCCGAGTTTGAGCTTCGGGGCCCGTTCCCCTTCGAGTCCCAAGGCCGGATCATGCAGAGCGCCAACCGAATACTCGACAGCTTCTTCGCCATGAGCCTGGTCACACAGCCGAGGGAACGGTTGACGAGCGGGGAAAAGGCACTGTTGCGGTTTACAGCCGCAGAGCGTGCAGAGCTCTGTGACGGCATCTGCCACATTTTTCAGGTCCTGGCCAGCTCCGTCATGCTGGAGTATTCGCTGACGGATGCCGTCCCGAGCACCTTGTCGCTGCGGGATCGACTGTTGAGCAAGATTTTTCGGTTCAGGGCGGAAAGGCTAGAAGCATGTCGTGACGCGGACGCGGCAGAAGGTGTCTTGGCACGGGGCGAGAACAATGGCTCTCGTGGCAGCGCCGAGGCCTTGGACGTGACCGAGGGAGACTATGCTCTGCTTTACGCCTACGTGCTCGTCACTGGCCAGGTGGCCGACGAACTGGGGGTTGCTGCAGCAGAGATGGAGAGCCTGTTTGGCGGGCTGGACGAGGAGGCACGGCTCTTGGAATCGTGAGGAAGGGACGCGCCGTCACTGGTTCTCGTTTTCCGAGCCACGATGGCCGGGGGGAGGGAACGGGACACTGGCCTCTGTGGAATGGAAGAACTACTGTGGCGTGTATATTATCGACGTTGTAAAAGAAGCCCAGCAACATGCATCTGCAGGAGAACACGCGCGACAGCCCCGCCCATGTCCTTTGATTCCCACCATGCCTGTACCGACAAGTGGGCATTTCATGTTCACAATTCACGTCTTTCCATAACGGATGAAGTGCAGCGCAAGGGAACTAAGGCCCGGGAGTTGGAGTGGTCGACCTCGGAAACACGAGTCTGGCCCAGGCTGCTGTCCGCGACATGCACAGCGGGTCGTGATTCCAAAACTCGAGTCCAATTCACGGCACAATGTCCGGGATTTTCCTGAAAACATGGTGAATGCTACGGGCGAGGCGCGAACAAGAACCACGTCATGCTTGCTGGGCCCGGGGGCGTGCCGTGTCCGGCCTCGGGATCGACTACTTGTGCAGCGAGGCCGTCTAGTTTTTTTTTTTTTTTTTGGGGGGGGGGGGGGGGGTCGCCTGCTATCTTCCATGTGCATCACGTCTACAATCCCACAGAATGGTGATCAAGTCCCCGACTCATCACCAGACATGCCAGGCCCCGCCTTGCGGGTCTCGGGAAATTTATCAATTGGCTGGCAAATGGGCCGGATCAGAGCCGACTGGTTCGCGTATCGCCCGCCACAACCCCGCAGAGGTTAGCTTGTACCTGTGTACTTACATATTGTAATGTAGGTACTTACCTAGGTACATAAAGCAGGGCCTCGTCCCTAAGCCACCTTTTTATTTTTTGGCTCAACATATCAGCCCTAAAAAAAAAAAAAAAAAAAAAAAAACCACAACCACAACCACAACCACAACCACAACCACAACCACAACCACAACCATCTATTGATCCACCAACCACGAGTAATCTCCAACTCTCACCGCTACTCCACAAGTCGCGGCATTTCGGAAACGTCTCCGAAAAGGACCAATACGAAGCAAACGAGGCTGCTTCGGTGAGTTTGGGATGCTTCGGTGAGCAGGGTAACAACGAAGCAACTCCTACTGCTTGCCAGCGTTGCTCTGAGCGGATGGAAACGACGTCCGAGATTCGATCCACCACGATGGGCGACCGCTCCACGACGACTTCATTTTCTAAATGCCGTCGACCGCAGATGGCTTATCTCATGTGACCCGACGCCCACAGATATAGCGGCTCGGATACGCATGTCCTTATTGTCTACTAGGACGGAAGGCTAAGCAAAACTCGTACGTCCTAATGCCAAATGGATGGGTTGCAGCCAGGCGTGATCAACGAGAGGGCCACCAGCGGCTTTGCTCAGAATGTTTGTCGACATGCAAGCACCCGACGATGCGGCTCTTTCGTCGAGACGGCTAAAAGGCATCATGAAAACCCGAGTATAAATGCGGCCACATTTCCGCACACAGCTCGTCTTTGTTCTCCCTCATCTCAAGCCACTAGCCCGCTTGTTTGAAAACTACATCCATCACACGTTTGACCGAAAGACCATCCACTCACCTTGTTTGGAAGTTTCGCATTCTGTGTATAAAAAAAATAACATCATCATCATCATCATCATCATCATGCCTACTCCCACTATCAGATGTGTCAAGGAAGGATGCAACAGCTGGGCAGAATCCGGACTTTGGTTCTGCACGATCCGTACGTTATTTTGCGCTTACGCACTATGCTGTGCCCTCGAATCTGAAAATTTTTTCTTGACAGATAAAAGTTCCAACTAACTACACCCACGTTGGCCACGGATATAGCCCTGGTCCTCTCCATGTGCCGTGTTTGCAGAGGCCGGCTTGACAGACGCCACATTGTCTGGGCCGTTGTTTTTTTGTTGGTCACTTGGAATGGTTCCACAGGGGGAATATGATTCCACTTCGATTATAGTCCTGCGCGGCCTGATACGCGCAATAACACCCCCACGGGCCTTGTTGTCCAGCTATGTCATGGTACGTGCGTCCATTGTTGGCCATTCGTGAAAACGCCGTCCTGCAACGAGTCACGTCGGGGCATGTAATGACTTGGGTGCTTCTTCGGTCCTAGTTTCCTGTCAACATCCCATGTCCCCCTGCCACATCATTGCTCGGAGCCCCACGGCCACTTGGCGCGACGTGCCCGAAACTTCTGGGCTCGCTGTAGGTTCGGTAGAGGGATGAAGGGAAGCCATTGGATATGTGCTTGGCCTTGTACCGCGCGTCGCGACAATGCAGACATGGAAGAATAGCTCCATGGCATATGTCAGGCCACCTTTAGCCGCTCTTCGTAGTCTGGGACGGGAGACTGACGTCTCAAATCAAGTCCTTGTATTTACGGTCATGTTTATTTTTTGGTGATTTTCATGCTTGTATTTATCCCATCTTTATTTTTACATGGAGTCGTGTTTGTTCTATTTTCGTTTCTTCTTTTGATGTCATTTTTTTTTTCACTTTATTCCCTCATCGGTGTTGTCTTTCTTCAATCATTCATTCTTTCCTTCTTTACATGTATATTTACCCTTGCATTTGTCTTCTTTATTCGTTTATACATGTCACTTGTTCCATGACAAGTGCCTTATTCCGCCGTCACTCGATACATGTTCCTCCCCAAACATCTCGACTCCGTCCTGGCTCCGTCTCCAATCCTCATGTCCCACATTCGCAGCCGCAGCCGCAGCCGCACAAGAACAATGCTCTCCACAACCTCGATACGTCAAAGACAAGCGCCATTTCCTGGACCGTTTCGCTCTCATGCTAGCCAATTGGCTCCACACGAACACGCCGCAGGCGTAATGCCGACAAAAAAAAATACATCCTCCCTGGCCCCGTGTATGTCCGTGATGCCTCGGTCCGTCGGTGCGTCCCGTCGGACCGGGGACCCGGCTCTCAACGGTTCTCGCGGTACTTGTGCCAGAGACGCTGGATGCGGTTTATCTGGCCGGGCGTGAATTGCTCGTAGCAGGGACTACGAGACGAGACGAGTCAGCGGGATGCGTTGGGGGGGGGGGGGATGGTGTATAGTAGAAAGCATAAAACCATGAATCGTTTCCACGCAGAGAAAGAATGGTGAAAAGGAGGAGGGTGCAGGGATATCTTCTTACTCGCTGCTATAGTCCATGTAGTTGTGAATGGGATCGGGCCCCGGATCGTCGGGACACGAGTCCCGGCCGACAGGACAACCCTGGGAGCTCGAGGCCTGGGCCGGCGTGTCGTCGACGTGGTCGCCCGCCCCGTGGCAGTTGTCGCCCTCAAAGGTGTGCATCAGGCCGAACCAGTGGCCGACCTCGTGCGTGGCCGTCTTGCCGAGGTTGAAGCCGGCGAGCGGCCCGCCCGGCACGGAGCCGACGTGGACGTTGCAGCCGTCCAGGTAGAACAGCCGCGAGGCCGGTCCGGCCCGCGACGACGGGAAGTTGCAGTACCCGAGCGTGCCGGCCGGGCCCGACAGCTCCTTGAGCAGGTACAGGTTCAGGTCGCGGTAGGTACCCCTCCGGAGCGTCCGCTTCATATCCTCCTCGTTGTTGTCGACGGCCCAGGACGGGTCCACCGTCCACGACGTGTCTTTGTGGACAAACGAGACGCCCACCGGGCTGTACGTCTGGCGGAGGACCTCGATCTGCTTCGCAACCGTCGCGGCCTGCAAGGGGAGGCCTGGTTAGTCTTGTTGTGTCTTTCCCCCTTCCCCCTTGTTTCGTCACGAGACAGCCAGCCACATGTCTGTCTCCTCTTGCTTGTACATGCCTCTCTTGGTTTTCCGTGTCACCCGACGAGACGGAGGAGATGGAGCGGGGCAGAAAAAAAGAAAAAAGAGAGGGAAATGGAAAAAAAAAAAAAAAGAACAAACAAGAGACAAAGGAACAGGCGACTCACGCTTATGTAGCCCCCTCTCACCGTCTCATCCTTGGCAACAACATGCACATACGTGTCGACAACAATGCGGCCCACGTTGTCGCGCCTGCCCCCGTCCCGGGCAGCGAGTTCCCATTCCTCGGCCTGAAGCTCTCTCGACGCCTTCATGAGCTCCTCCGTCGGACGCCCGGTGCCGCAGCCAAAGCGCACGGAGCGACTGCCTCTCACGGCAGCCGCCGCCGCCGTAGCTATCAGACCGCCGAGCGTGAGTGCCGTTCTCAACGACATTAGTCGGGGATATGGATAGAGAACGGTCCTGTGTCTGTTATGTGAAACACTGCCCGAGACACTAGATGGGTTTCTCCTTGTCTTTTTCCTTCCGTGTCTTTTTGTCGGTTTTTTTTTTCTTCCTTTGGGTTGCTCTTCTCTCTTCGTCTCGGTTCTGTTCTTTTGCTTTTTCGCTTGTTTTGGAACAGACTCAGCGATGAAGGGGAAATGTGTGGATGGTCGAATGGGATAAGGGTAGATGAGATGAACAAACCAAGCTTGGAGACAGGGACTCGAGGTATTCAAGCGTAGCTATATACACCTTCCTTCTTCTTGATCTTTCTTCCTGGCCGCAAAAACCCGAACTTTTCTGGAGACCGAACAGCAAGGTTATACTAAAAAAAGGAACGTGTTTTTATCTTCTCCCCCCCCCCCCCTTCTCTCTCCATTCCAATGCTTAGTTTACTCTTTATATTCTTTCCTTTTTTTTTTCCCCACCTCTTCTTTCTCCTTTTTTTCTTTCCATTCGCTTTCCCTCTTTAGTCTTGTTTCTTCTTATCCCTCTTGGCTAAGCTGGAACAAGATTCGCGCTTCACACGCATGAACATTAAGAATCTAGAGGCGGAATACCAAAAAAGGAAGAGATGAAAAAATTAAAATAAAAACTGAAATAAAAACTGAAATAAAAAAAAAGCATTCAAGGCAGCTCAGAGTTGGTCAGGCCAATTGGAGCATTTTGACATTCCATAGCATGGGGCGTGGGCTTCACGTCTGGGCCGTAAAAGTGACAAGAAAAACGCCCCCTTCCCCTCCTTTCGGTGAGCAGAGGCAGTGCAGGCAAGGGCGCAAGCCAGAGAGTTCCAAACCTTGATGACCCTTCTTTTCTTTTGTCCTCTTTTCTTTCGACCCCCTTGACAAAACACGCCACATCCATGACTTCCCCGGGTCCTGCTGCGGGGAAGTTGATGGCCTGCCTTGCAAAAGTGGCACCACGGCATCGTAATCCTATTTTTGAACATCATCATTGACCCATCCATGTCTTTACAGCACGACCTTGGCTTTGTTTCTCGGCTCGTGTCAGTTTGCCGAGACACATGGCTTCCAAAGTCTATATGCGGCTGGCTAGTGTATGATTCCCAGCTTACTCTATCAAGCCTCAAAAGAGGCGCAGAATGCATGGCGAGCTTGATAACCTGGACTCCTGGACTCCTGTCGACGGGAATGGCGCCCGTGCAGTTGCAAAGGCGCCCGTGGCGGCAATGACTGGCTTTCCCTGACACCATTTGGCCGTCTCAATCCATGTCTTCCACCGGTGGCAAGACGCCTCCGTGAACGTCCCAAAGAAAGATGGACCCAGGTCCCCAATGTGCCCGCCAGGCGATGAAGGAGTGGCCCGATTATGCTGTACGACAGCTGGGCATGGCCATCGCCATGGCCATAAGAATGGGGGCAGTGGATGATCGTGTATGCCGGATCATGTAAATCCCTCGCAAGTAGGGTCTGAGGCCTTGGGTCTGAGGCTGTCAACCTTGAACAAGCTCAACAAGCTGAACAAGCTCTCAGGCTAAGCATCGGCAGCCTCTTTCCCGAACGTCAGTGCCTCGTGCCTCATCTTTGACGAATTTTCTCGCCGGTTGAGGTTAAAGTCCCATTCAATTTCTCCGTATGGAATTAAAGCGGCCATGGCTTCAATGATGAATATGGCGCCCCGAGTCCATGATCTACCTTCTTTAGCCGGTACTTTCTGCTTTTTTTATCCTTTTCCCCGTTTTTTTTGGTCACATGGTTGACCTCCACCCCGACTATCAACCAAGTAGATGGTCAATCGTTGAACAAACAAACAAGGAAAAAAAAAAAAAAAAAAAAAAAAAAAAAACAAAAAAAAAAACAAAAAAAAAACACACACACAATCAAGACGGGCCGAAATGATGCCTTTTGGACGCAGCGAGGACAGATGGGTCGGAAATGCGTTTGGCAAGTGCCTGGCGACTTTTTAAATTATTTCGCTGTGTGTCATGACGGTGCCGGGCAGCTGTCCCTTCGGCTAGATGCACTCCGGCGCAGGCAGATGTTTGGCTGGCGCAAAGACGGGACGCGTCACGACCCGGTTCGCCAGCTGGCACGCATTTTCATGTTATTCTCATCACCATTGTACAACTTGTTCAACACATATACATATGCATAAAATCACATTCTGGGGTTGACACATGTACGACGTTGCCTACTCGGATTCCATGCTGCCTCCTATCTCGATTTATAAAACTGGTACTACAGTCAGCCAGCCGTCTCGCCTACCTGGTACGTAGTTTTAATGGAGAAAGAAGAAGAAGAAGAAGAACCCAAAAAAACTCACCTCTTCTGCTTCATCCCGAGTCACGTTGGACACCTCGGATTGGTTGCTGTCAATCAGACCCAGTCTCGACCATCGCACCTTGAACCAGAAATCTCTTCTGTCACCACCGAGAGCTCCGGACAAGAGACCTTTCTTCAGGTCGCGAACAAACGAGTTGTACATTTCTGGCTCCTCCATCTCAACGAGTTCATCCCTCATCGCACCGATACATTCCATGGCCTGGGCGTATTTGCTGTCACCAAAGCTGTCTGTTATCAAAGACCGCACAATGGCGCCCATCTGCCTGGACGCATTCTCGATTTCGTTCATGTCGCTGGCGCTGTCTACAATGCGCTTGAAGTCTGGCACCGGATTGTCTTCCGACACCCTGACCTTCTTCTCACCCTCGCCCAGCAATGCATCAACATCTAAGCCAGATATTGGCTTGATGGTCTCGCGGTTTCGTCTCCCCTTGGCTTTCGGTGGCACTGCTCAAGAATGAGTGTCTCGATTCCAGAGTGGAAAGACAAAATCTTCCAAGGATGACCAAGAACTTACCTTTCTTGACCCCAGCCACTTTGATCAGGGCGTCTATTTTCGATTGAACCCGTTCAAGAAGATCCTCTGGCGGTGTTGCATACTTCAACAGGGTCGCAGGAGTGGGAGGAACAGGCTTTTCCGGATGGGTTGCGCGCATTTTCACGGCATTGTTTACACGGTGGATAGCTGGATTAAATGTCTCGTCAATCGGTGCATATTCCGTCCGGTTCCTATTTCGACCTTAGCAAAATGGTTATATATACGCTTCATGCCATCATACCCTTTATCGTCAAGATAGTAGTTTGACAGATCCATCGAGTCAACATAGGCATCCATAGCCTGGCTTAGCTCATCTGACGGTAGAAGCCGGTGCTCGGTCAAGATTTTGCCGCTCACAGTGATGACCCTGTCCAACGGTGGAAATTGATACGTTCGCACATCTTCGGCAAACGGAAGAGGAATGTCGTATAAGCATTCAAAATTATTCTCCAAATTCGGCATCAACAAGACCAGCAACGGGTCTTTTCCATCTTTGGTCACGATCCGAGCCACTGCGTAATACCCAAGCTCCTCTAAGGCCCAAATCAGCGAAGATAGCGCGACCTCGGACTTGACATCATTTTTGCTGGCATGCGTGACACAGACTTCTCCCATGTTCAAGAAGTGTTCGTACTAGCATACGTCAATGTCGTCATGTTCATTCTCATGCTCCAGAGTTGCAGAGAATTTGCTCGCTCACCTTGTCCTTAAGAACAAAGCCGATAATCGAAAAACTCTTTTCGGTTTCTAGTTTCGTAATGTTGTACTCGGATTCACTTATGTGAACGGCGGTGCGACCGTATTCATACCCTTTGGCAAGGGACTCAAACTCAACGTCACGCTTGCCCCCGGGGGCACCAGGGTCGTTGACCTTGTACGTCCTCGCTTGTTTCACGGCCGAGAACTCGACGCCATCCATCGGGTCCTCATCTAGCGTCTGCATTGATTGGCTCGCCTGTTCTGATCTGAAAACGACAGTGCTGGCTGCTAATGGTCGAGCAACATGAGTTTTGAAGTAGCGTTCGACGTAGATACACATCGCTGTCGGCAATGTTTCAGGATCCCCGAGAACCAGCGGCCCTTCATACGTCTTGTAAGGCTTGACTGACTTGACTCGAGGAGTATCAACGTCATGAATCGCTTCAGCGATGGTAGCGAACACGCCGTCCTCGCATTGATCCGTTAAGGCTTTGAGTATTTGCTCATTTACAGCCTGGGTCATTGGCATGTTAGAAGAAAGTTTCAGATTAAAAACAAAAACAAAAACAAACAAACAAACAACACACAAGTCAGCCTCGTATTTCGCTTGTTACCTTGGTCGAGGGTTTGTCTTCCTCTTTGAATCCGTATTCCGCGTCATCAAAGTCCACGCCCCTTGTTTTTTACAAAAGAAGACGTTTAGTCATACTGAGAACGAACAAGTTGGTAGCATTGTCTGAGCTTACAGAATCGTCAGCTGAATGTTGGAGTCATTCATCTTCTTGGCAATCTCGTCAATGTCATCAGCATCCACTTCACCCTGACCATCGGTCACCAGCACAATCCTGCGGATCCATTTGAGCTTCTTGGTGAACGTGTCAATCATGTCAATCGCCACCACAATGGCGGAGATGGCATCGCCGGCCAGCGTCCGGCTTGGTTTGATGGCCGACTGGAGAGCCCTCAAGCCCGACATGGTGACATTGCTGAGGTCTTGGATGACGGAGATGTGCTCGTACCCGTCGGTCTCCTGTAATTTGTTGGCGGTTTCATCGGTCCTCAGGCCAACCACCCCGACACACAGCGTCTTGCGGTTCGCGGCTACGATGTCCGTGATTTTGTCCCACACGTAGCGCAAACTCCAATCCAGATCTGACTCGTCGCGACCCGAGTGACGATCTGCCATGGAGGCGCCGAGGTCCAGGATGAAGACGGTCGCTTCCTTGTCCGCCATCTCGGGTACCAGAATGACTGAACAGACCAAGAGGGAACGAACAAAACTGGTGTATCTTCCACAGCCACGGAATAATAAAACGTCGCCCTCTTATAAGAAAAAACGGAGGTTGGCCCACTTTGCCTTCGAAACAAGGCCCAGCTTGCTTGGTGTTGGGCAAGACAATGCGGGCGGCCGCGCATGGAAGGCCGCAGCCGGGGACGTGGCCACGCCGGCGCGCTCGCGTCGCGTAGTCACGTGAACGGAACCATGGCGCCTCTCATTTCTGTCATTGGCCTCTCGATGATCTCTCGATGACCTCATTCCCTTCGACATTCCCCTCCAGCAAAACATACTGCGACTTTCTCGAGGAAAAAAAAAAACAGCATAGACAATTAATTCTCGAGATCTCACGCGCTCCGGTATTGGCCAAGTTCTTCCCCAAGACACAAACCACCATGGCTGGATCTATCTTGGTTTCAGCGGCTCCGTACCATATTATCTCGTATGTGCTCCCTTACCGTCTGCTCGGAAAAGTGGCTACTGGCAGATGCAAACTGATGACGCCTGTCGTCTGTGAACCAGCTATGGAGCCCTGTTTGGAACGTCCTTTTTCCACGTAAGTCTGGTCTTTGCCGTCTGTGCAACGAGATGCGACCCAAAAAGCAGAGAGTTGACTTTGTGCAAAAGTCATTCATCAACGGACCGGCTGTATTCACAGTGGTAGAGCGACCTGTGTTTTCAGCAATCCAGACGAAGCTCTTCCCCATCTATTTCGGCATGCAAACGGCGATTCCGGTCATTCTTGCGTTGACCTTTCCTGGTAATGCTCTGTACGGAGTATCCTCCGGACCGTCTGGACTCTTGGAGACGTCCAGCCGCTGGGGATCTCTCGCTCCTATCGCCACCATGTTTGTCACTGGGCTCATCAATCTTGTTGTTGTGCTGCCCGCTACCAAGAAGGTTATGAAAGAACGTCGTGGACAAGGTATGTCGTGCGTGACTGAGACGGAGAGGGAAATCGATGCAAGGAGTTGAGAGGTGCTGACACGTCCTGCGACGACAGCCAAACGCGATGGGAAAGAGTATTATGAGGAGGGGCCGCACTCTGAAGAAATGCGTGCTCTGAGCAAGAAATTTGGATGGCTGCATGGCATCTCGTCACTTCTCAACCTGGTCACGATTGGTTCAGCTGTGACTTATGGCTTCACCCTGGGTTCCCGCCTGCAGTCGATTGTGGACAAAGTTTGAGCACTCGAATGATGGGGGAAAAATAGTGTTTTGGTGCATGGGAGAATAGCTGCGAAATATCTATCAACACGCTCTCCTGGAGACGCCGACGAATCAATAGAGACCATGCTCCTTTTACAGATTTTCCAGCTCCCCTCATCGCGCGAGTTTGCCGTGGCATATTCTTGGTGGTCGTCTCGTGATGCAGATGCGGGAGGGGGGGGGAGCAAATGTCCTGACACCGGATGCTCAATCATGCTCCAATGCGTCGTTTTACTTGTTTCGATTCGTCGTACCGCTGCGCAGACCGCCTTGCATTTCGAGTAGGTCCTGCTTGGCCTGCTCCAGATTTTGCTTTCTCACGTCCTCACTTACTGCCGCCACCGGCCGTGATCTGTTGGCTTGCACCTGCCCTTGAAAGGTCCAGCGGAGGGGTTTTCTTTGAAGTGCCTCGTCAATGTCAATGTCGCCTTGGGGTTCGGGAAAGACATGGTCATGGGCCGGAGATGGCGATGCCGCGGCCGAGCTCCCCGCGGGGGTCCCGGCGGGCGTGTTGTTGCGGGAGTTTAGGGCTGTCGAGGACATTCTTGGCCGTGCGATGGAACGTGGGCGCTATGTGCTCGGCGGATGGAAACGGACGACGAAGACGAGCAATTTTTCGGGAGTTTGACGCCAAAACACGCGAGTGCGGAGCTGCCAAGGAAACGTGTATATGCGAGAGGCTAACCAAGATAGATAAATAAATAAATAAAATAAAATAAATGGCTATGAGTTGCAAATGAATGGCGACAGACGTAAGAACTGAGACCTTGCTCGACAAGAAAAAAACACGAATATGAAAGGAACGGCCGCAAGCCCTCTATTCAACAAGTCGAGACGGAACAAAGGAAGGGAGGGGGGGGGGGGGGGCAAAGGATTTGGTCTTGCGTGTCAATGCGACCAGATTCTGATATGGCTCCACACAAACCTCCCGTAGAGTGGCCAGATCAGAACAAGTCTTTTCGACAGTGCCGGCACTGCCGAGTCCCGAGCTAGACACGTACTATTATTCAGCGTAGAGTAGAAACACCTTGGGGTCGTCCGGTCCGTGTTTCGAATGCCTTTGCGTGCAAGAGGCCTCCGCGTACGTCCCGACTCGGTCGTTCCTCCACCGGACTCTAAGGGTTCGTGGGCGTCGGTTTTGCCTCAATTCCCTCATCTCCAACATGGCATAGGACCGAGTGATGCTACCCCGTTGGTGGAAACACTAACGAGGTCCCCGGGTAATTGTCGCGCGCATCGCGGCATTCCTCAGGTCCACGACTATCCGAAACCCTCGGACCGCGCTGCCCTAGTATATGGCCTTATATCTCAGGCATCTCGCTGCAGGTACCCACACTGTATGTTTTGCACACATTCTGTATTTCCCTGTAGAGGGGGCCATTACATCATGCTCCATTACGGATGTGACGTGAGAGCCCCGAGCCAAAGACCCCTGCCGGTCTGTGGGGTAGCTTGACAGTTTGTAAGGTCTAATGCATTTAGTCGGAAAAGAATTGCCGTCTATACAGCATAATGCCTTGAGTGATTTTATATACCTGCCTACACGGACCTAGATCTTAGTGACAGTCTTTTTAAATTTATTAATAGTAATCTATAGTTTTTCTTCATAATTACAACAGTATTAGATATTGTAGTATTTTGTTTTTAAATTCCCTTCATTTGATTCTTACTATATTCATACTTGGCGTCATGGTTTGAAAGTATTTTACGAAACATCTCTATACTCTTTACTCCGTATATAAGCAGTATCCTTTCTCAGACAGTGCATACATCGAGGTCCGTTCTGGATGTGACATGCTCCAGCTGCAGGTCCAGGGGCAGGGCGGTAGTTCCCAACACACACAGCCTCGTCGTGACGGCCGTCGATTCTCACACAGACAAGTTACACTGCTCGTGGAGAACTCTCTACACATGCGCCAAACCGCCGTTACTCTGTTGTTGGGGCACTGTGTCTGCCATCTCGACGGGCTTAACGTCTGAGAGGGCCATCTTGGTCTACAAGTATGAATGAGCAGTCTGCTCCTATCTCTTCTAAGCCTCGTGCTCATTCCCTCCCGGAGTCGCTGTCCGGCTTCAGAAAATGCTGCAACGGCTATTCGGACTGCGACGTGGAAGCATGCTCACTTCCCCCCCCATCCTGTCGGAGGCTTTCGGTAGTGTAAGACTCTGCAGCAGCAATGATTCATACAGTTCAAAACAGCAGTGGCAAGATTTCTACTTGATGGTGTGGGAATTTCGCTGCTGAGCTCAGAGGCTGCTAGGCCTGAAAAGAAACGGCCGAGGTTGCTGTTGGCTGTCAGACGGGAATAAATGCGGTCCTGAACCAGAAATTGTGGCTCTATTCTATTTGAGGGCAATAGACCTTTGTTCTTCTCATGTCATGCTTGCCTATAGTTGCATCCCGGTCTCACGGAAGTTAAGGGAAAGTCTAATAGAAGAAGAATCCCAGTGCGCGCGCATCACCTAGCTTATGCCCAACAAGTCTGGATATCCGCGTGGTAGTATCTGCCGTTGCACTACGCTGCTCCTCAGCGTCTGGATCAAAGAAAGACATGCCGTGTACAGGGCGACAGTGATTGGACACTTTTTTGGCACGTGCATGTATCATCGGGCTGTCTCTTCCTCTTGTTGGCTCGTCTTTCCTTGTCGCTGCATTGTGCGGCCTTCTCGTCAGGTCGTCTGGCCTCCGCCAGGGCCATAGTGAAATTATGAAGAAGCTCTTGATTAACAAAGGTTCGCCTGGCTCTCTGATGCTTATCCATTCGGTAGCCTGACGGACTAGTAAATGTCTCCTTGGTGCGCCTAGGACTTGGACTTGGACTTGGACTTGGAGCTTGGAGCTTGGAGCTTGGGCCCAATTTCTGACTCCAGAGTATGTATGTACATAGGGCCAAGGTGGTGACACTTCCCTCGGTCCATCCATCCATCCATGCAACTATCTACGGACTCCTGGCCCAATAGCAGTTTAGCCGCGTGCGCCACCTTTGCCAGGACGGGTCTGACAAGGACCGGGCCGACCTTTAGCAGCCTCATCTTGGGTCAGACGATTTTTTTTATCCCCAGACTCGCCCAATAGCTAGCTAGCTGTGCAGCGGCGGCCTCCACCCTGGCCAAAGGGGGCCGCCGAGAAGGACCAGGCCGACATGGATTTGTCCAACCAACAACTTGTGCAGAGACTTGGCGCGTGAAGGGCAGGTCGACGCGATTCGATTGCCCAGGTCGACGTGCACGTTGCTGCTGAGAGGGGGCGGGGACAGGTTAGATGGATTTTTTTTTTCTCTTTTCATATATACATATATTGTATGTATATATGTATAAGTTGTTTTTCAACCTTTTTTTTATACGCCACCGACGCCACCACACCTGGAGCTGTCCAGCTCTTGAAGCAGGAAGCCGAGCAACGACAGCAGGCACAAGACTTGGTTCGGCGCGCTTGCCGTGTTCCAGCGTCGAAATGTCTGGGCCGCGATACATGCGCATGACCGGATACTTACATACTTATGTATGTACATGTATGTATGTAGCTGGCATTCCCACCGCAAGACCTCGCGTAACAATCCAACCCCTGGTTTGCTGTGCCTAGATGACGCCGTCTTCTATTCGCCAAACAACCCTTCCCCCTCTCCCCCCCAACCCCCCTGCCAAGTATCCTCATCAAGCGTCGTTGTCGAATCACGCAGACGACTAACTGCCCTTGCATACGCATCGCGCTCGTCTGTCCAACAGAGGAAATATCAGAGTCCGAGCCCGGTACCATGAGAAAGAACGGGGGGGGGGGGGTTGGTTAGAAACACGGCCATATCCATATCCCTTGTTACGCTGCTGTACATGCGGCCAACTTGGGCGTGGCAGTGTACCGCCTTCCCAATCGTTCCCAACCGTCATGGCACGGTTGGTGTATTCAGCATGTATGGCTGCAGCGAGGCCCACGGCGACAAGCCTCGACTTGCCATCTTCAACGACGTGGCAGCCGTAGTATGGAGAATATGGCCTTGTCGACTCGTCAGTCCCCGATGGCCGGCCGGCCGGACAGCATCGACCCAGCCGTGTGGGCAACCTGGGCCGCCGCAGGCTTTTGCATGGCGTACAACCTGATGCCGTCGCGCCGACTCGAGTTGTACGCAGAGGTCGTTTGCTGGACGACCCTACCGCTGCTGTTCCTCGCGACGACACCGGCCGACACGCGGCTTCCCAAGGCCAGACCATGTGGCGCAAGCAGGAATGCCCTGCATTGCTCCTCCACCCTCTCCAGCTGGATCGTCGCGACATGTGTCTGTGTGACGGGCTTCTGCCTCGCCGAATGCAACGGCCATGCCGTGTTACTTGTAAGAAGCTCCTCGACCTCCCCCCACCGCTTTTGATTTTTTGGTCTGCTAGAAAGCACCAGGAGATGCCCTTTTCTCTAACCTGGACTTACCGCCAGCCCATCCTGCATCCGCTCTTCTTGAGCGCCCGAGACTATGTCGATTCCAAAGCGTCCGGTTTGGACGCCGTCGAGGCGGCGAGGCGTCCCCCCGCCACCTTCGTCTTCCGCGCAAGTCTTGCTGCCCTTTTATGCGTCGTGACGATTTCGTCAAACAGGCTCTACGAGGTGCTTCTGTCGAGCATTTCCGTCGTCGCGCTGCTTGTCATCTTGCTTGCCTTGGCACCGCCCCCTTCTGCTTCGTCTCTTCTGTTCTACCCCCGTGTCCGGATCCCTCAGGACGCGAGGCCGCTTGCCACGCATATCAACGCGCTTTTCTGCGTGGCGGCTCTGGTACAGGGCATGTTGTTTGGGTTTCCCTTTGACGGATTCCTTTCCGTCATTTTCCTGGGCGTCATCAAATGCGCCACCTGCTATTTCACCACGAGGGCTGTGAGTCGTGTCCCATGTCCGTTGCTCTCCGCTCGGTGAAAAGCCTCTTGGAAGTCGACCTGACAAAGATGACTGACTACTACAGGCCCAGTCGACGTCGTGGAGCATTGCTCCAGCGATATGGACATATGGCTTTCTGAGTAGTCGCGCGTTCCTGCATCAGCCTTCGGCCGGACAGTCGTGTCTGCAAACCATGGGCTGCTTTCTTGCTCTCGGACAGATTACCTTCATGCTGCCTACGTCGCTCAAGGGCCGGTCGATACTTTGGTCCTTGTTCATATTTGCCCTGACTCCGCATGTCACCACGCAGTACTCCAGGTTTGCGGCCCAGAGTCTAGCCACGGACAGCTATCAGCAGCGGCATCCCATCCAGCTTCTCATACAACGCGCCAACTCGTCCTTTCAGGCCATGACGCAGAACCAGTCACAAAGTTACACGGCAGCATGCGCAGAGTACAGGCGCTGGTACGGGATAGACCCGCCACCAGGGTTTGAGTCCTGGTACAACTATGCCAGGATGCACCACTCCCCCATCATCGATGATTTCGACACACTGTACCGCGGCATCGCTCCGTTCTGGGCCATGAGCGGCCGAGAGTACGCAGAAGCGATGAGGCGCCAAGACGAAGCCACATCAAGGATCTCTGGTCATGCGACTTCTCGGGCCCCAATGGCACGACGCATTGCCAGCATCCGTACCGGACCTTTGACAGACACTTCTCGACGCTCTTCGACACCATCGCCGAGGATGTGCGGCAAGAGCTGTCCAACGTCTCGTTTCTCATCAACCACCTTGACGAGCCGAGGGTGATACGGCCACATCAGGCCTCTCATCCGCTGCCGACCAGCGAGGGACCGCCTCGCGAGACCAGTCTGAAGCGCAAGTCGACCTGGCATCTGCTGACTCGGAACTGCGATTGGCGCTCGGGTCGTAACGGCGCCCAGCCTCGCCCCCCCGCCGGCCCCTGTTACGTTTGTGGAAAACACGACGGCCTCTACCGACCTCTGCCAGCACGAAGAGTACCGCGCCATGCACGGCCTGTTCCTCAGTCCCGTCTCGTTCCAAGCCGTGGAGGGCTCGGTGCCCATACTCTCGACCGGAGCCGTGTCCACGATGGGCGACATCCTGATCCCCAGCCCGGCGTACCGCGAGCCCGGTTTCCGATACGACGCGGCGGGCGACGAGGACTGGTCTCGGAAGAGCAACAACGCCTACTGGGCCGGCTCGACCACGGGAGGATATGGCCTCGGAGGCAGCACCGCCTGGCGCCACTTCCACCGGCAGAGATTCGTCTCGCTGGTCCACGGCAGGGACAAGACGCGTCGGCACTCTTACCTGCAGGAGCAGGACGGCGTCCTGACGGCGCGAGCGTCGTCCTTCCTGGACGGCAGCCTCTACGACGTGTCCTTTACCCGAATCATGCAGTGCGACTGGGCATGCTGCCGCCAGCAGGGCGAGCACTTCACGCCCCGCTCGTGGGCCGACAAGGACGCCGCGCTCCGGTCCCGGCTCGTCTTCGACGTGGACGGCAACGGCATCAGCGGCCGCTACTACAAGCTGCTCGCCTCGCAGTCGACGCCCCTGAAGCAGACCCTGTTCCGGGAGTGGCACGACGATCGCCTCGTGCCCTGGGTGCACTACGTCCCCGTCAGCCCGGGCATGGAGGAACTTGCCGAGCTGGTCTTTTTCCTCACGTCCACGCCGGCGGGCCAGGAGCGGGCGCGGTGGATTGCCGAGCAGGGACGGTCGTGGTCGTCGCGGGCGCTACGCGAGGTCGACATGTCCATCTACCTGTATCGGCTGCCTCTGGAGCTGGCGAGATTGCAGGAGGCGGAAGGGAGGCCTCTGGTGAGGAGATGAGCGAGTAGCATGGGGTTGTGT
>SRPY01000483.1:0-25591 GCA_018360145.1 Claviceps africana
TAGTATAGTTATATATTAATATTAATATAAATACTAAGGTATAATATAATAGTAGTTTAAAATAATAAAGATAAAGTAATAAAAAGGTTTATATTAAGCTTATATTAAAAACTAAAAGGTACTATTATTTATTATTATTTCTTTTATAAAGTAAAGATAAATTAAAAGTATAAAAAGTAATTAATTTTAAAGAGCTACTTTATTAAATATTATATAAAGCTAAGTTAATTAAAGGTAATATAAATTTCCTTTAAATTTTAAATTAAACTTACTTTAAACTTTAAAAGATAAAGATAATTATATTTAAAGTATTAAAAAATAAAGTAATAAATATCTTTATAATTACTTTAATATTAATATATTAATAAATTTATACTAAAGATATAATGAAAGTAAAGAAAAGAGTTAAAGCTAATCTTTTTAATATAAAGTTAAATTAAAATTAATAATTTAAATTTAATAAAGTAATAATAAAGTTAAAATACCTTTTTTTTAAAGTAAAAGTTTAGGTTTTATTTAACTATAATAAAGTATTAGCTTAAGTATTAATAAACTATTAAAGCTTATTTTTAAAGCTATTACTTTTTTTAATTTAATTTTAATATAAAAAATATAAAAAATATAGTAAGGTTTAATAAAGGCTAAGTTAAAAGTAATATATAATTAATATAAAGTTATTTTTTATATTAAGCACTATATTAAAGGTAAGTTATTATTAAAGTGTAGACTATTTAGATTTTATTAATTATTTTATTTACTTTAATTTTATTATAAAATTATTAAGCTTAATAATTAAGGTATAAATTTAAAAAAGGGATTATTACTTTAGTTTTAATTAAAAATTATAATATAGCTTTATAAATATTAATAATAATATAAAGATATTAAGTTTACTTTATAATAAAGGCTTTAATAATACCTTTAGCTATATCTCTATATTTAATTAAAGTATAATATAAGTTTATATTATAATTAATAAAGCTTTAAATAACTTAAATATAAAGAAGTTTAAATTTATATAGTAAATACCTTTAAATAAATATAAAAAATATAATAAAGGTAAGTTATTACTATATTAATTTTATAATAAACTTAAGTTAATAAGCCTTTCATTAAAGTTTATAATAAATTTAAATACTAAAGAAATAAGCTAACTATATTAACTAAACTATTATAGTCTTAAGTTAAACTAATATTATTATTAGCTATCTCTTTTTATTAAAGTAAATAAATTTACTTTTTTATAAATAAAACTTTAAGCTTAATTTATAAAACTATTTTTAATAAATTATTTAAGTAGTCTTAAGTTAAGCCTAAGTCTCCTTTATTATATAGCTATATATTAAAATATTAATATTATTAAAAAAGCTAAGTATTAATATAAAGTTAACTATTATAAATTTAATATAAAGTAAAATAATATAGAGAAGAAAGAGAATTAAAGATATAAAGGACCTTTAAAGGACTTTTATAAGTATTATATAAAGAGCTACTATTTAGCTATTAAATATAAAATAAGCTTTATATAATATAGTAAAGGCTTAGGTTTAGTATACTATTTATATAAAAAGTTTAATAAAAACTATTATATAAATAAGTTTTATATAATATATTATATTAAAAGCAGTTAAAATATTAAGCTAAAGAAGTAATATAATACTACTATAGTGTTATATTATATATATAGCTTTTATTAAAATAATAAAGGCTACCTTTATAAAATAATTAATATAATTATTTATTTAAAGCTTTAAAAGAGCGCTACCCTCTTTAGCTATATAGATAATTTATACTACTATTATTACTTTTAATACTTTATTTATAATATTAAAAAGAGAAATTAATCTTTATATATTAATATACTTCCTTTTTTTAATAACTTTCTTAATTTATAAAGAACTATAACTTTAGCCTTTTAAAATAAAGCTAAGTAATACTTAATATAATAATATATATTAAGTAAATTAAAGAGAATACTAATAAATAGTTTATTATAAGCTTTAAAGAACTTTATTAAAAGCTTATTAAGTTTAAAGGCTTTTTAATTAATTAGTCCTTTAATTATATTATATATCTTTAAAGCTATAAAGCAGTCTTTCTTTAAAAATATAGTAAAGTTAAGTTAAAGGCTAAAATTAATTAATATATTATTTATATAAATAATTAAAGTAAAAAAGAATTTATTAAAAAATACCTTTACTTTATTATAGTAAAAAGTAATTAAAGGTATACTATTACTACTATAGTAAAGGGTTAAAACTTAAGTAGTTTTAAATAATAAGCTACTATAAAGTTAAGCTTATTATTTTAATTTTTAAAGGTTACTCTTTTTAATTATTATATTTACTACTATATAGTATTAAAAGCTATATTATTCTTTATAAATAATTTATTTTTAATTTAAAGCTATATTAATAATAGTTTATTAGTTTACTTTAATATAATAATATTATTAAAGTCTTTAAGTATATTTTATATTATAAATAGCTTTATAAATTTTAAAGGTTTACTATAGCTATACTTTAAAGGTATTATAAAGGCCCTTTAATATAAAAAAAATAATAATAGTAATAAATTTAACTATAAGCTATATAGTAAAGGAGTTAATTTAATAAAAGGCATTAAAAATAATTAATATAAAAAAAGGGTAAAAGTAATATATTATTTCTATAGTAATAAGCGTTTTATTTATTTAAAGCTATTTAAAGTAATATAAAGGTTATTTAATAATAGTAATTATAAAATTATAATTATAAAAGGTAATATAAATAAGCTATAAAATATAGTTAAATTTAATAAAGTTTAATTCTTTTAAAAATTAGGTTTAAAGATTAATAAAAAACTAAATATAAATTATAATACTATCTCTTTTACTTTATATTTATTATATTATTTTACTTTAAAGTATAATAAGCTTAAGTTACTATTAGGTTATAACTATTAAAAGTTTATTATTATTAAGTAATATATAGCTATATTAATTTTAAAGGGGGTAGTGTTAATTAAAGTTATTAATAAAAATATAATAATACTATAGTAGTTTTATAAAGAAATTATAAAAAGAAGTTATTTAATTATAGTAGTAAATAAAAAAGTAAATAAAGTAAATATTAATATTATAAAGAGTTATAGTATATTAATTAATATTAAACTATATTATTTATAAACTAAAGCTATATTAATAATAAATATAAATAGCTATTTATTTACTTTAAGCTATAAATTAATAAAAACTTAAGCTTAAGTTTAAAAGGTTTTTATTAATATTATATAGTTTTTAAATTACTACTATATTAGTTTTAAATTAAAACTTAAAAGCTAAGTAAATAAGTTATATTTTCTTTTATATATTTTAATATATTACTTATAATATTATATTTAATTAAAAAGTAAAAGGGTTTTTTATAATAAAGAGGCTAATTTAATACTAAAGTAATAGCTAAAAAAGGCTTTAATAACACTTTAAGGCCTTAATAAAGGGAATATAAATATTATATTAAGGCTTAAGTATTAATTATAGCTATTTTAAAAGTACTTACTATACTTTTAAGGTAAAGCTTTATTAAAAAGGGTATTATTAGCTTATTTATATTAACTATAGATTTAAACTTTAGTTTAGCTATTTATATTTATAAAGGTTAATATAAATAAAGTAGTAAAGCTATTAAGCTAACTTAAATATATAATATAGGCTTTTATTTAATAGTTATTAATAATTAAGTAGTGTTTTAATTAAATAAAGTAAATATTTATATAGTTAATATATTACTTTTACTTTATATTTATAATAATTAAGTAATTAATTTTAAAAGTATACTTAATAATAGTATAGTAGCTATAATATAAAGTTATAATATAATATATAATAATATAGTTAAATTTAAAGTATTAATAATATTAATATAAATAAAACGTTTTATTATATAATTTAGCTTTAAATATTTTAGCTTTATAAATAACTCCTTTATAGTATAGTTTATTAGCTATATTAATATCTTTAATTTTAAAAATAAAGGGGGCTTATATTATAATATTATAGGGTTTTTATATTATAACTTTAATAATATTACTATTATTAATAAAGGTAAAGTAGTAGA
Source organism: Claviceps africana (assembly GCA_018360145.1). Classification (NCBI taxonomy): domain Eukaryota; kingdom Fungi; phylum Ascomycota; class Sordariomycetes; order Hypocreales; family Clavicipitaceae; genus Claviceps; species Claviceps africana. The sequence continues at coordinate 4,098 of SRPY01000483.1, forward strand.
GAATATTTTCTTTAATAACTTAATAAATATAATAAATAAAGAATTTTTTAATAATAATATTAAATACTTATTAGTTTAATATTATATTTAAGTTAAAAGTAGTTTAAATTTATTTTATATTTTTAATATAAAGTTAGGCTATATTTTTCAAGGTAATTACTATATTACTACTATAAAGGCGCTTTATAGCTACTATAGTATCTTTATTTATAGCTTTATTAATAATATAAATAATATCTTTTAAGCTATATTATTTAACTACTTTATTAATTAAATTACCTTTAATAATAATTTCTTTATAAATATAAAGTAATACTACTATAAAAATAGCTAAGTAAATAAGCCTATTAATTATTAAAGTAGCGCTATTAGTTATAATTTTAGCTTATATTATAGTTAATATAGTTTTAAGCTAAATAGCCTTTTTAATTACCTTTTTAACTATTACTTTAAGGTTAGTAATTATAATTAGTTCTTAGGGGTTAGTAAGTTATTTATAATAAACTTACATTATTTTTATATTAATAATATATAAAATAACCTTTTAGATTCCTTTTAGTAAAAAGGTTAGTATAAGCTTAGTAATTTTATTATATTTTTATTATAAATAAACTAATATTTAGTCTTAAGCTATATTAACTATAGTATTAACTTAATTTTCTACTATAAACTTATTATAATAAATAAAGGGATTATAATAACTTTATAAAAAGCTATAGTTTTTTATATTAATATTTATTATTATTACACTATTTATTATACCTATACTTTAAGCTTAATATATTATTATAAAAAGGGGTAAATAAATATAATAAAACTTTTTATTTACTTTTTAAGTTAATTTAAGTTAATTTTATAGCGTTATTACAGTGCGGGCAAAATTGTAAAAGTTCCTCTTTCTTTAATAATAGTATATTAATAAATTTATATTAAAAATATAGTAAAAGTAAAGGAAAAAGTTAAAGTTAATTTTTTTAATATAAAGCTAAATTAAAGTTAATAATTTAAACTTAATAAAGTAATAATAAAGTTAAAGTATTTTTTTTTAAAGTAAAAGTTTAAGTTTTATTTAATTATAATAAAGTGCTAATTTAAGTATTAATAAATTATTAAAGCTTATTTTTAAAGCTAATACTTTTTTTAATTTAATTTTAATATTTTAAATATAAAAAATATAGTAAAGTAAAGTAAAGGTTAAGTTAAAAGTAATATATAATTAATATAGAGTTATTTTTTATATTAAGTATTATATTAAAGGTAGATTATTATTACTATTTAAGCTATTTAAATTTTATTAATTATTTTATTTACTTTAATTTTATTATAAAATTATTAAATATAGTAGTCAAAGTATAAATTTAAACAGAGAATTATTACTTTAATTTTAATTAAAAACTATAGTATAGCTTTATAAATATTAATAATAATATAAAGGTATTAAATTTACTTTATAGTAAAGGCTTTAGTAATACCTTTAGCTATATCTTTATATTTAATTAAAGTATAATATAAGCTTATACTATAGCTAATAAAGCTTTAAATAACTTAAGTATATAAAAGTTTAAATTTATATAATAAATACCTTTAAATAAATATAAAAAGTATAGTAAAAGTAAATTACTATTATATTAATTTTATAGTAAGCTTAAGTTAATAGGCTTTTTATTAAAGTTTATAATAAATTTAAATATTGAAAAAATTAATTTAATTATATTAGCTAAACTATTATAATTTTAAGTTAAATTAATATTATTATTAGCTATTTATTTTATTAAAGTAAATAAGTTTACTTCTTTATAAATAAAACTTTAAGCTTAATTTATAAAACTATTTTTAATAAATTACTTAAATAGTTTTAAATTAAGCTTAAGTCTTCTTTATTATATAGCTATATACTAAAATATTAGTATTATTAAAAAAGCTAAGTATTAATATAGAGTTAACTATTATAAATTTAATATAAAGTAAGGTAATATAAAGGAGAAAAAGAATTAAAAATATAAAAGACCTTTAAAAAACCTCTATAAATACTATATAAAGGGTTATTATTTAGCTATTAAATATAAAGTAAGCTTTATATAATATAATAAAGGCTTAAGTTTAATATATTATTTATATAAAAAGTTTAATAAAAACTATTATATAAATAAGTTTTATATAATATATTATATTAAAGATAGTTAAAATATTAAGCTAAAAAAGTAATATAATATTACTATAGTACTATACTATATATATAGCTTTTATTAAAATAATAAAGGCTACCTTTATAAAATAATTAATATAATTATTTATTTAAAGCTTTAAAAAAGTATTACTCTCCTTAACTATATAAATAATTTATATTATTACTATTATTTTTAAAACCTTATTTATAATATTAAAAAAAGAGATTAGCTTTTATATATTAATATACCTTTTTTTTTTAAATAACTTTCTTAGTTTATAAAAAACTATAACTTTAATCTTTTAAAATAAAGCTAAGTAATACTTAATATAATAGTATATATTAAATAAGTTAAAAAAAATATTAATAAATAGTTTATTATAAGCTTTAAAAAACCTTACTAAAAGCTTATTAAATTTAAAGGCTTTTTAATTAATTAATCCTTTAATTATATTATATATCTTTAAAGTAATAAAGTAGTTTTTCTTTAAAAATTTAATAAAGTTAAGTTAAAAGCTAAGGTAAATTAATATATTATTTATATAAATAGTTAAGGTAAAAAAGAATTTATTAAAAAATCCCTTTACTTTATTATAGTAAAAGGTAGTTAAAAGTATATTATTATTATTATAATAAAAAATTAAAATTTAAGTAGTTTTAAATAATAAATTACTATAAAGTTAAGCTTATTATTTTAGTTTTTAAAGGTTACTTTTCTTAACTATTATATTTACTATTATATAGTATTAAAAGCTATATTATTTTTTATAAATAACTTACTTTTAATTTAAAGCTATATTAATAATAGCTTACTAACTTACTTTAATATAGTAATATTATTAAAGTCTTTAAGTATATTTTATATTATAAATAGCTTTATAAATCTTAAAAGTTTACTATAATTATACTTTAAAGGTATTATAAAGGCTTTTTAATATAAAAAAGATAGCAATAATAGTAAGTTTAGCTATAAGCTATATAAAAAAAAAGTTAATTTAATAAAAAGTATTTAAAATAATTAATATAAAAAAAATATAAAAGTAGTATATTACCTTTATAATAATAAGTATTTTATTTATTTAAAGTTATTTAAAGTAATATAAAAATTATTTAATAGTAATAGTTATAAAACTATAATTATAAAAGGTAATATAAATAAACTATAAAATATAGTTAAATTTAATAAAGTTTAATTTTTTTAAAAATTAAATTTAAAAGTTAATAAAAAACTAAATATAGTTAATAATACTATTTCTTTTACTTTATATTTATTATATTATTTTACTTTTAAGTATAATAAGCTTAAGTTATTATTAAATTATAATTACTAAAAGTTTATTACTACTAAGTAATATATAGCTATATTAGTTTTAAAGGGAGTAATATTAATTAAAGTTATTAATAAAGATATAATAATATTATAATAGTTTTATAAAAAAATTATAAAAAGAAGTTATTTAGTTATAATAATAGATAAAAAAGTAAATAAAGTAAATATTAATATTATAAAGGGTTATAGTATATTAATTAATATTAAACTATATTATTTATAAGCTAAAGCTATGTTAATAATAAATATAAATAGCTATTTTTTTACTTTAAATTATAAATTAATAAAAACCTAAACTTAAGTTTAAAGGGTTTTTATTAATATTATATAGTTTTTAAATTACTATTATATTAGTTTTAAATTAAAACCTAAAAGCTAAGTAAATAAATTATATCTTTTTCTATATATTTTAATATATTACTTATAATATTATATTTAATTAAAAAGTAAAAGGATTTTTTATAATAAAAGAGCTAATTTAATACTAAAGTAATAATTAAAAAAGGCCTTAATAATGCTTTAAAGCCTTAATAAAGGGGGTATAAATATAATATTAAAGCTTAAGTATTAATTATAGCTACTTTAAAGGCACTTACTTTACTTTTAAAGTAAAGCTTTATTAAAAAAGGTATTATTAATTTATTTATATTAACTATAAATTTAAACTTTAATTTAGCTATTTATATTTATAAAAGTTAATATAAATAAAGTAATAAAGCTATTAAGCTAGCTTAAATATATAATATAAGCTTTTATTTAATAATTATTAATAATTAAGTAATATTTTAATTAAATAAAATAAATATTTATATAGTTAATATATTACTTCTACTTTATATTTATAATAGCTAAGTAATTAGTTTTAAAAATATATTTAATAATAGTATAGTAATTATAATATAAAGTTATAGTATAGTATATAGTAATATAATTAAATTTAAAGTATTAATAATATTAATATAAATAAAGAGCTTTATTATATAATTTAGCTTTAAATATTTTAGCTTTATAAATAACTCCTTTATAATATACTTCATTAACTATATTAATATCTTTAATTTTAAAAATAAAGAGGGCTTATATTATAATACTATAGAGTTTTTATATTATAACCTTAGTAATACTACTACTATTAATAAAGGTAAAGTAATAAAAGATATCTTCTTTAATAACTTAATATATATAATAAATAGGGAATTCTTTAATAATAATATTAAATACTTATTAATTTAATATTATATTTAAGCTAAAAATAGTTTGAATTTATTTTATATTTTTAATATAAAGTTAAGCTATATTTTTAAAGGTAACTACTATATTACCACTATAAAGGCACTCTATAGCTACTATAATATCTTTATTTATAGCTTTCTTAATAATATAAATAATATCTTTTAAGCTATATTATTTAATTACTTTATTAATTAAGTTACCTTTAATAATAGTTTCTTTATAAATATAAAGTAATATTACTATAAAAGTAGTTAAGTAAATAAGCTTATTAATTATTAAAGTAGCGCTATTAACTATAATTTTAATTTATATTATAGTTAATATAAATTTAAGCTAAATAGCCTTTTTAATTACCCTTTTAACTATTACTTTAAAGTTAATAATTATAACTAGTTTTTAAAGGTTAGTAAATTACTTATAATAGGCCTATATTATTTTTATATTAATAATATATAAAATAACCTTTTAAACTCCTTTTAATAAAAAGGTTAATATAAGCTTAGTAATTTTATTATATTTCTATTATAAATAAACTAGTATTTAGTTCTAAGCTATATTAGCTATAGTATTAATTTAGTTTTTTATTATAAACTTACTATAATAAATAAAGGGATTATAATAACTTTATAAAAGGCTATAGTTTTTTATATTAATATTTATTATTATTATACTATTTACTATACCTATTTATTTATTTATTTATTTATTTATTTATTTACTCTAAGGGGCATAGAGCCCTTAGCTAGTACTTTATTTTAATAATCTATATAGAAAAAACCTTAGAATAAAGGGGAAAACCTATATATAGTAATAGATATAAATATTAAAAAGGCTTAAATTAAGCTTTAAATAGTGCTTATTATAAAAATTAATATACTATTAACTAAGCTTTAACTATAGTTACTAAAAGAAGTTTAATAGAGAGTATAAATAATATATATAAAGAGATATATAAAAATATATTAAATTTAAAAGAGAGGGGGGTAAGGACTTTATAAGCTTAAGTTAAGCTTTATTTAAAGCTAAGTTAAATTATTAAAAGAGGTATAGTATATTAGCTATATACTATAAAATATAAAGCAATATAAAAGGGTATAAAAGGTTATAGAAGGTTATAAGTTATAATATAGCTACGCTATTAATTTAAAGGTATATTAATTATTAAATTAAGTAATTATTATATACTAAATTATTAAGAGTTATTAATTTAATAAATACTAAATATAGAACTAAATTAAGCTTTAATAGTAAGTAATATAAATATAGTATAGTAATAAAATAGTAGTTATTAATTATTTAAATAGGTTTAGTATATTAATAAGTAATTTAATAAGTAATTTAAAGTACTACTCTTTTTTTATAAATAAAAGGGACCTTTTTAAGGGTTTTTTCTCTTTTTCTCTCTTTTTCTCTTTATATTTAATTAAAAATTATAAATATCTCTTTCTCTTTTAAAATTTAATATAAAGCTATTTTAATTTTTATATTAAAGTTAATTTAAACCTTTAATATTATATTAATTCTAAATAGTAAAGAAAATAGTTAATTAATTAAAAGTTAAAGACTTTTTAATAAATATTTAATCTCTCTTTATATTTATTTAAGCTTTAACTCTAACCTATATAAAGTATAAAGTAAGCATTTTTATACTCCCTTTACTTTATTAAAATAAAAGATTCTAATATTTATTACTATAATTAATTTAATAAGTATTTAATATAAACTTATAGTAAAGCTACTATAGCTAATTTAAATTTTAAATATTAATTTAAATTATTTTAAATATATATAACTTAATAAGTTATATTTAGTAAATTTAAAGTTTAAAGTAAAGTTAAGTTAAATATTAATTAAAGTAGGCTTTATTTAATATAGTAGTAGTTTATAATATAATATAGAAAGTTATAAACTTTTAAGTTTAATATAACTTAAGTAATTTTATAGCATTTAATATAAGTTTAACTTAATTCTTTAGTAAAGGTATATTAGTAATTAATATTATATAGTGTAATTTATATAAGGTTATTTAATAAATAGTTAAGTGCTTTATTAATATTAAGTTAACTTTAATATAAAGTTTAAGTTAAGCCTTTATTATAATTATTAGCTATAGTAGTATTTTTAAATATAAAATATTAATCTATATAAATTAAATTATTTATTTATTAAAGTAGTAATATAACTTAATAAAATAGTCTTTAATAGAAGTAAATAAAGCTTATATTAGCTTTAAAATAATAGTAAAGAGGTTTAAAGATAAAGAAAGAGAGAATAATAATAGTAATAATAAAGTAAAGAGAAAAAGGGTTTAAAGAAAAGGCTATAGTAAAAGAGATATAAAAATATATAAATAGCTTTATAGCTAGCTTTATAGCTAATAAGTTTAGGTTTTTTTATTTTTTTTATTCTTTCTTTTTATTTATTTTTTTTTCTTTTTTTTTTATAAATGAAATAAAATAATTTAAAGCTTAATTTAGTTATATATTAGTATTAATATAAATACTAAAGTATAATATATTAGTAGTTTAAAGAGGTAAAGGTAAAGTAATAAAGGGGCTTATATTAAGCCTATATTAAAGACTAAAAGGTATTATTATTTATTACTATTTCTTTTATAAAGTAAAGGTAAGTTAATAGTATAAAAGATAATTAGTTTTAAAGAGCTACTTTATTAAATATTATATAAAGTTAAGTTAATTAAAGGTAATATAAATTTTCTTTAAGTTTTAAATTAAATTTACTTTAAACTTTAAAAAGTAAAGGTAATTATATATAAAGTATTAAAAAATAAAGTAATAAATATCTTTATAATTACTTTAATAGTAGTATATTAATAAATTTATATTAAAGATATAATAAAAGTAAAGAAAGAAGTTAAAGCTAATTTTTTTAATATAAAGCTAAACTAAAGTTAATAATTTAAATTTAATAAAGTAATAATAAAGTTAAAGTACTTTTTTTTTAAAGTAAAAGTTTAGGTTTTATTTAATTATAATAAAGTATTAACTTAAATATTAATAAATTATTAAAGCTTATTTTTAAAGCTATTACTTTTTTTAGTTTAATTTTAATATTTTAAATATAAAAAATATAATAGAGTTTAATAAAGGTTAAGTTAAAAGCAATATATAGTTAATATAAAGTTATCTTTTATATTAAGTATTATATTAAAGGTAGGTTACTATTAAAGTATAGGTTATTTAGATTTTATTAGCTATTTTATTTACTTTAATTCTATTATAAAATTATTAAATATAGTAGTTAAAGTATAGGTTTAAAAAGAGGATTATTACTTTAGTTTTAATTAAAGACTATAGTATAGCTTTATAAATATTAATAATAATATAAAGATATTAAGTTTACTTTATAGTAAAGGCTTTAATAATACCTTTAGCTATATCTCTATATTTAATTAAGTGTTATGGTCTAGCCTGATTGGGCCATCGCGAGTGTCAGGCGCAGACATAGTGGGGTTAGCACATCCTTTGCCAGCTGCGTGCCAGCTGCACTAGTAGCTAGGACAAAAGGATATGTATTGATTAGAGTTGCAGGTCTCTAGTCAATTAACACTTATATTGCCGGTCGTACGCAGGGCTTGGCAACCGCCGCCAGCTGCAGGCTAAGCTAGGCTAGGTCAAAGACCTAGCCCATTACATTAAGGTATAATATAAGCCTATATTATAGCTAATAAAGCTTTAAATAACTTAAGTATAGAGAAGTTTAAATTTATATAGTAAATACCTTTAAGTAAATATAAAAAGTATAGTAAAGGTAAGTTACTATTATATTAATTTTATAGTAAGCTTAAGCTAATAAGTCTTTTATTAAAGTTTATAGTAAATTTAAATATTAAGGAAATAAGCTAACTATATTAGCTAAACTATTATAATTTTAAGTTAAATTAATATTATTATTAGCTATCTTTTTTTATTAAAGTAAATAAGTTTACTTTTCTATAAATAAAACTTTAAGCTTAATTTATAAAACTATTTTTAATAAACTACTTAAATAGTTTTAAGTTAAGCTTAAGTCTCCTTTATTATATAGCTATATATTAAAATATTAATATTATTAAAAAAGCTAAATATTAATATAAAGTTAACTATTATAAGTTTAATGTAAAGTAAAGTAATATAAAAAAGAAAAAGAATTAAAGATATAAAGGACCTTTAAAAGACTTCTATAGGTATTATATAAAGGGCTATTATTTAGCTATTAAATATAAAGTAAGCTTTATATAATATAATAAAGGCTTAAGTTTAGTGTGCTATTTATATAAAGAGTTTAGTAAAGACTATAATATAGATAAGTTTAATATAATATACTATATTAAAGGCAGCTAAAATATTAAGCTAAAGAAGTAATATAATACTACTATAATACTATACTATATATATAGCTTTTATTAAAATAGTAAGGGCTACCTTTATAGAATAATTAATATAGTTATTTATTTAAAGCTTTAAAAAAGCACTACTCTCTTTAGCTATATAAATAATTTATACTATTACTACTACTTTTAATACTTTATTTATAATACTAAAAAAGGAGATTAGTCTTTATATATTAATATACTTCCTTTTCTTTAATAACTTTTTTAATTTATAAAGAATTATAACTTTAGCCTTTTAAAATAAAGCTAAGTAATACTTAATATAGTAATATATATTAAGTAAATTAAAGAGAATATTAATAAATAGTTTACTATAGGCTTTAAAGAACTTTACTAAAAGTTTATTAAGTTTAAAGGCTTTTTAATTAATTAGTTCTTTAATTATATTATATATCTTTAAAGCTATAAAGTAGTCTTTCTTTAAAAATATAATAAAGTTAAGTTAAAGGCTAAGGTTAGCTAATATATTATTTATATAAATAGTTAAAGTAAAAAAGAATTTATTAAAAAATACCTTTACTTTATTATAATAAAAGATAGCTAAAGGTATATTATTACTACTATAATAAAGAGTTAAAACCTAAGTAGTTTTAAGTAATAGGCTACTATAGAGTTAAGTTTATTATTTTAGTTTTTAAAGATTACTCTTTTTAATTATTATATTTACTACTATATAGTATTAAAAGCTATATTATTCTTTATAAATAATTTATTTTTAATTTACAGCTATATTAATAATAACTTATTAGCTTACTTTAATATAATAATATTATTAAAGTCTTTAAATATATTTTATATTATAAATAGCTTTATAAACTATAAAGGTTTATTATAGCTATACTTTAAAGGTATTATAAAGGCCTTTTAATATAAAAAGGGTAGTAATAATAATAAATTTAATTATAAGCTATATAATAAAAAAGTTAATTTAATAAAGAATATTAAAAATAGTTAATATAAAAAAAGAGTAAAAGTAGTATATTACCTTTATAATAATAAGTGTTTTATTTATTTAAAGCTATTTAAAGTAATATAAAGGTTATTTAATAGTAGTAGTTATAAAATTATAATTATAAAAGGTAATATAAATAAACTATAAAATATAATTAAACTTAATAAAGTTTAATTTTTTTAAAAATTAAGTTTAAAGGTTAATAAAGAATTAAATATAGTTAATAGTACTATTTCTTTTACTTTATACTTATTATATTATTTTACTTTAAAGTATAATAAATTTAAATTATTATTAAATTATAACTATTAAAAGTTTATTATTATTAAGTAATATATAGCTATATTAATTTTAAAGGGGGTAATATTAATTAAAGTTATTAATAAAAATATAGTAATACTATAATAGTTTTATAAAAAAGTTATAAAGAGAAGTTATTTAATTATAATAGTAAATAAAAGAGTAAATAAAGTAAATATTAATATTATAAAGAGTTATAATATATTAATTAATACTAAACTATATTATTTATAAGCTAAAGCTATATTAATAATAAATATAAATAGCTATTCTTTCACCTTAAGCTATAAGTTAATAAAAACTTAAGCTTAAATTTAAAAAGTCTTTATTAATATTATATAGTTTTTAAATTACTATTATATTAGTTTTAAGTTAAAACTTAAAAGCTAAGTAAATAAGTTATATCTTTTTCTATATATTTTAATATATTATTTATAATATTATATTTAATTAAAGAGTAAAGGGGTTTTTTATAATAAAAGAGCTAATTTAATACTAAAGTAATAGCTAAAGAAGGCTTTAATAATGCTTTAAAGCTTTAATAAAGGGGGTATAAATATTATATTAAGGTTCAAGTATTAATTATAACTACCTTAAAGGTATTTACTATACTTTTAAAGTAAAGCTTTATTAAAGAGAGTATTATTAACTTATTTATATTAATTATAGGTTTAAACCTTAGTTTAACTATTTATATTTATAAAGGTTAGTATAAATAAAGTAATAAAGCTATTAAGTTAGCTTAAATATATAATATAAGCTTTTATTTAGTAGTTATTAATAATTAAATAGTATTTTAACTAAATAAAGTAAATATTTATATAGTTAATATATTACTTTTACTTTATATTAATAATAGCTAAGTAATTAATTTTAAAAGTATATTTAATAGTAGTATAGTAGCTATAATATAGAGTTATAGTATAGTATATAGTAATATAATTAAATTTAAAGTATTAATAGTATTAATATAAGTAAAGAGCTTTATTATATAGTTTAGCTTTAAATATTTTAGCTTTATAAATAACTTCTTTATAATATAGTTTATTAACTATATTAATATCTTTAATTTTAAAAATAAAAAAGGCTTATATTATAGTACTATAGAGTTTTTATATTATAACTTTAATAATATTACTACTATTAATAAAGGTAAAGTAATAAAAAATATTTTCTTTCATAACTTAATATATATAATAAATAAGGAATCCTTTAATAATAATATTAAATACTTATTAATTTAATATTATATTTAAGCTAAAGGTAGTTTAAACTTATTTTATATTTTTAGTATAAAGTTAAGCTATATTTTTAAAGGTAATTACTATATTACTACTATGAAAGCGCTTTATAGCTACTATAGTATCTTTATTTATAGCTTTATTAATAGTATAAATAATATCTTTTAAGCTATATTATTTAACTACTTTACTAATTAAATTATCTTTAATAATAATCTCTTTATAAATATAAAGTAATACTGCTATAAAGGTAATTAAGTAAATAAGCTTATTAATTATTAAAGTAATATTACTAACTATAATTTTAATTTATATTATAGCTAATATAGTTTTAAGCTAAATAGCCTTTTTAATTACCTTTTTAACTATTACTTTAAGGTTAGTAATTATAATTAGTTTTTAAAGGTTAATAAGTTATTTATAATAGGCCTATATTATTTTTATATTAATAATATATAAAATAATTTTTTAGACTTTTTTTAGTAAAAAAGTTAGTATAAGCTTAGTAATTTTATTATATTTTTATTATAAATAAACTAATACTTAGTTTTAAGCTATATTAGCTATAGTATTAATTTAATTTCTTACTATAAACTTATTAAAATAAATAAAGGAATTATAATAACTTTATAAAAGGCTATAGTTTTTTATATTAATATTTATTATTATTATACTACTTACTATATCTATACTTTAAGCTTAATATACTATTATAAAAAAAGGTAAATAAATATAGTAAAACTTTTTATTTACTTTTTAAGTTAATTTAAGTTAATTCTATAGCGTTATTACAGTGCAGGCGAAATCGCGAAAGTTTTATTATTTACTATACCTATACTTTAAGCTTAGTATACTATTATAAAGAGAGGTAAATAAATATAGTAAAACTTTTTATTTACTTTTTAAGTTAATTTAAGTTAATTCTATAGCGTTATTATAGTGTAGGTAAAATTCTAAAAGTTCTTTATTACTATAGTAAATATAAATTAAAACTAAATATTAATTTATTTATAAAAAATATATAATAAAATTACTAAGCTTATATTAACTTTTTTATAAAAAGCAGTTTAATAAGTTATTTTATATATTATTAATATAAAAATAATAAACTTCTGTAATTTTACCTACACTACTAAAGTAATATAAAATTAACTTTAAACTACTTAAAAAGTATAAAAAAAGATTTTTTATATTTATTTATCTCCCTTTTTAATAATATATTAATACTAAAGTATAAGTATAGTAAATATTAAAATATTAATAAATATTAATAATAAAAATTATAATAGCTTTACTTATAGCTAATACTACCTTAATATAAATTAAGGTAAATTTATAATAAAACTATAAGTTAAATCTATATTATTTTTAATATATAAGTTAATATTAAACTATTTTAAAGTTAAATATAAAACATTAATAAAACTTATTTTAATATTAATACTAAAAAGTATATAAAATATTATTCTTTATATAAATAATATAGCTATAATATATAGTTAATATAAAGCCTTTATATTTATTATTTTAAAGGCTTTCCTTTTTTTTTAAATATAATTATTATTTAAAACCTTAAATAAACTATTAAATTAATAGTTAAAAAAGTAATTAATAGTAGCTTTATTATAAAATTAAGTTAAGTAAATATTATAATATAAAATATAACTATATTAATTATTTTAGCTTATATTATTACTATAATAATACTACTTTAAATTTATTATAAAACTATTATTAAAAGATTTTTTATTTTTAAAGTAATTTAAAATAAATCCTTTAAAAATATTATTAAAGCTATTAACTATACTATAAAAATTAATACTATAATAGTAATATATTAACTTTATAGTAGTAATACTATTATTATTTTTTATAATATAATAAAACCTTATATTAAAAATATAACTTAAATTTAAACTATATTTAGCTTAAAAGTAATATTTAATTACTACTTTTTTAATATTATTATTAAAGGCTTCTTTATTTATTACTTTAAAGATTAAATAATAAATAAAATCTTATAAAACTTTATTAAAAATAATAGCTTAAAACTAATATAAATATAAATATAAAAACCTTATATAACTTTTATTAAGTCTCTTTTAATTATTGAAATTAATAAAATTAATAAAATTAAAGTAATTAAAGTAATTAATTATTTATATTACTTTAAAGTTATTTATAAAGTAAAAATATTTAAGGCTAAGCTATATAATAATACCCTTTACCTTTATTAATATTATAATTACTTTTAATTTAAATATATTATAATATATTATAATATAGCATTATATTATAGCTAATATAATATTAAGTACTATAAAGTTAAAAAGTTAGTTTATTTAACTTTAATAAAGGTAATATAGAAATACTATATAAACTATGTATAATAGCACTTTACTTAATTATAATAATATAATATTATAAATAAATAATAGTATTATATTTATAATATATATTTAAATTAGCTTTAAGCCTTTACTACCTTTTCTTTAATAATAAAAAGAAATAAATAAATAAAAATTACTTTATATAATTAATATTATAATATTAATAACTCTTTATTATAAAAAGTATTACTATAAAAATATATTAATTAACTTTATATTTACTTACTTAACTTTTAATTAATATTAATTTAAAAAAATACTATAAAGGCCTTTTTTAATTAATAACTTATTTTTAATATAGGTTTAAATATATTACTATTAACTTAATAATGTCTTTAATATATATAATTAAGGTTATATATTAAAATATATAAAAGAAAACCTATTTTATATACTTAATATTAAAGACCTATATTAAAACTAATATAATTATAGTATAAAAACTAAATATAATTAATAAATACCTCTTTAATTTAAGCTTTAACTACTATTAATTTATTACCTAAAGACAATAAACTATATTATATATTTATTATTAATATAAAGCTATATTATAGTTAATTTATAGTAATATTAATTAATATATAATTAATATAGTAAGCTATAATATATATTTAATATACTTTTTAATATATAAATTAAGCTAAACTATACTCTTTATTAAATTTATAGTAATTACTTTATAATTTAAAGTATATTTATTAATAACTTTAATTAATATTACTCTTTATAAAACTATTATAATAAAATATTATTAAGTAATAAACTTCTTTTATTAATAGTAAAGTAATAGTAATTTAAATTTATTATATTATAAAGTAAAGTTATATAGTTTTTTTATAATAAATATAGTAGTATTATTAACTATATTTAAGCTACTTTTAATATAACTATTAAATATTTAAAAGGCTTTAACTTTATTAAGTTTAATTATATTTTATAGCTTATATAAATTAATACTATTAATAATAAAAAACTTAACTATAGTTATATATGTGAATAATTAAAAATTAATTAAAAATTAATTATAGTTAAAGTAGTAATATAGTTTTAAATTAATAATATTAAAAATCTATTTTTAATACTATAGAAAATTAATATATATTTAAAATAAATTATAAATAAACTTTAAATAGTAATATATATAATAGTTTTATATAAACTTTAAGGTAGCTTTAAACTAAATTTATAGTAAAACTATAAAATAAAGTAAGTAATATAAAATATAAAATAAATACTATATTAATAATAATTATTATAAACTAAAGCTAACTAATAATTTATAACTAAAGTAGCTTAAATATAATTTTAAGTTATTTATAAAGAGTAATATAGCTTTTAATAAACTATAATTTATATTACTTTTATTTATTAAAGTAACCTTTAAAAACTTAAATATTAAATATAGCTTTAAAGTAAACTTTCTTTAAAATAATAATATATATTTAATCTCCTTTATAAAAATAATTTAAATACCTTTATTACCTTTTTTTATTAAAATAAAGCTACTACTTTTATAAAGTACTTTTTCCTTTTTTTTATAACTTAATTTATTAATATTTTTAATAATCTTAACTTTTAGCTTAATAATACTATATTTCTATTTAAAAACTACTTTAATATTAATAAAGTTTATAAAATTAGTAAAGGCTTTAATAGTTAAAAAGCATTAAATATTAATAACTTTTTAGTAAAATTCTTTAAAGCTTATAAAAAACCCTTTATAAAAATATTAACTTATTTATTAAATAAATACTACTATATTAAATATTACTTAAAACTATATTAAAAAGCTAAAGTTATTATTCTTTATAAACTAAAAAAATACTAATTAAATAATAATAAACTAAGGTATAGTATTTAATTTTACTTTTAAATATAGTAAATAAAATATTAAAAGTAATAATAGTAGCTTAATTTATTACTATAATTAAGTTAAAAGATATACTTTTAAACCTTTTAAATAAAGAATAAAGTTAATTACTTTATAAAAGTTACTTTTAATATATTTATAAAATTAATAAAAATAATATAGTATTATAGCAAAATTATATTATTACTTTAACTTAATATATTTATAGCTTTTAATATTATTTATTATTATTATTTCTTTTATATTCTTTTATTTTTTAATATATTTACTTAAATAGTAATATAAATTTAAGTCTTTATTATTAATTATATTACTTACTTTGTTTTTAATAATTAATTAATAAAAGCTTTATTTATTACTATTAAGGTTTTATAAAAGTTATTAATCTCCTTTATTCTCTTTTTACTTTATATTATACCTTTATATTAAAAGCTTTAAGCTATATAATTTATATTTATTTTTAGTTTTTTTAATAATATAAATATCTTTATTTATAAATATATAGTAAAAGAGATATAAAAATAACTTAAAAATATATAAAGTATTTATTAAAAGTAGTTCTTTAAGTTTAGCTTTAATTTTTATTTTTAAAAAAGTAAATTAATTTATTTTACTTAAAAGTATACTATAATTATAATATTAATTTAACTTAATACTATTATAATATAGCTTATTTAATTAATTTAATTCCTTAAAGTTTAAATTTATTAAAAGCTATATTAATAAATATATTAAAAAAAGGTTAAAGTAAAATTAAAGTAATAATAACTTATATTTATAGTATTAATAATATTTATTTAAAGTTATTTATTTAATATTACTTACTTTTTTTATATATAAATAATTAAAAGTATAATTATATATAATATAGCTTTATATTATATTTTTATAAAAATAAATAATAAAGTAAAAGGTATTATTAAAGTGTTTATTTTTAAATAATTAAAATACTTTAAAGTAATTACTAAAGTATTTAAAGCTATACTTTAAGTCTTTATTAAAACTAAAGTAATAATTACTTTAATTAACCTTTATTTAAACTTTTATTCCCTTAGCTTTTATAAAAGAATTAAAAGTAATAATATAATAAATAAAATATATATTATTTATATAATAATAATAAGCTAACTTTACTACTACTTTTATAACTATTAAAGCTACTTACTTTAATTAAATAACTGCTTTATATATATATTATTTATAAACTAATTATATAACTACTTTATAAAACCTTTATTAACTAAAGCTTTAGCCTTTAAAATAAAAAAATTATTAATATTATAAATATATTATAGTAAAAGTATATTAATTTTAGCTAAAATATATAGTAGCTAAATATAAGCTTTAATTTATATTTATATTAAAAGTTACTTAGCTTTATAAAGGGCTAGCTAAATATAAATCTACTACTTTAATATAAATATAAATAAAAAACATTAGCTTTAATATATTCCTTTTCTTTTAATATATTTTTAATATAAATTCTTTAATTTATTAATACTAAATTAACTTTAAAAACTATTACTACCTTTTATTATTATACTTAATATATAACTATATATAATTAATTAATACTAAGCTATTTTTACTTTATAATTACTATAATATTTATATTATACTTAATTTTAATAAATTAACTATATCCTTCATAAAATAGCTTATTAATATATAAAGACTTCTTTAATTTATTTTAATATATTATTTATAAAGGTATTTATATTAAAAAGAAAACCTTGCGATTTCGCCTACACTATTATAGCGATATAGAATTAACTCTAAACTACTTAAAAAGGGTAGAAAATAATTTTTTATACCTATTTACCCCCTTTTTTAATAGTATATTAATATTAAAGTATAAATATAATAAATATTAAAATATTAATAAATATTAATAATAGAAATTATAATAGCTTTATCTATAGCTAATACTACTTTAATATAAGTTAAGGTAGATTTATAATAAAATTATAAATTAAATCTACATTACCTTTAATAAATAAGTTAATATTAAATTATTTTAAGGTTAAATATAAAGAATTAATAAAACTTATTTTAATATTAATATTAAAGAGTATATAAAATATTATCTTTTATATAAATAATATAGCTATAATATATAGCTAATATAAAGCCTTTATATTTATTACTTTAAAGGCTTTCTCTTTCCCTTTAAATATAATTACTATTTAAAACTTTAAATAAACTATTAAATAAATAATTAAAAAGGTAATTAATAGTAGCTTTATTATAAAACTAAGTTAAATAAATATTATAATATAAAGTATAACTATATTTATTACCTTAGCCTATATTACTACTATAATAATACTACTTTAAATTTATTATAAAACTATTATTAAAGGTTTTTTTATTTTTAAAGTAATTTAAAATAAATTCTTTAAAGATATTATTAAAGCTATTAACTATACTATAAAAACTAATACTATAGTAATAGTATATTAACTCTATAATAGTAATACTATAGTTATATTTTATAATATAATAAAACCTTATATTAAAAATATAACTTAAATTTGAATTATATTTAAATTAAAAGTAATACTTAATTACTGCTTTTTTAATATTATTATTAAAGGCTTCTTTATTTAATACTTTAAAAACTAAATAATAAATAAAATTTTATAAAACTTTATAAAAAATAATAGCTTAAAATTAATATAAATATAAATATAAAAACCTTATATAATTTTATAAAGTCCCTTTTAATTATTAAAATTAATAAAATTAAAGTAACTAATTATTTATATTACTTTAAAGTTATTTATAAAGTAAAAATATTTAAAGCTAAGCTATATAATAATACCCTTTACCTTTATTAATACTATAGCTACTTTTAATTTAAATATATTATAATATACTATAATATAGCACTATACTATAGCTATTATAATATTAAGTATTATAAAGCTAAAAAGTTAGCTTACTTAGCTTTAATAGAAGTAATATAGAAATACTATATAAACTATATAGAATAGTACTTTATATAGTTATAATAATATAATATTATTAATAGATAATAGTATTATATTTATAATATATATTTAAGCTAGCTTTAAGCCTTTATTACCCTTTTTTTAATATTAAAAAGAGATAGATAAATAAAGGTTATTTTATATAACTATTATTATAATATTAGTAATTCTTTATTATAAAAAACATTACTATAAAAATATATTAGCTAACCTTAAACCTACTTACTTAACTTTTAATTAATGTTAATTTAATAAAGTATTATAAAAGCCTTCCTTAGTTAATAACCTATCTTTAATATAGATTTAAATATATAGATA
The DNA here is from genome assembly GCA_018360145.1 of Claviceps africana. NCBI lineage: Eukaryota > Fungi > Ascomycota > Sordariomycetes > Hypocreales > Clavicipitaceae > Claviceps > Claviceps africana. The sequence continues at coordinate 23,288 of SRPY01000483.1, forward strand.
TTAACTTAATAATCCCTTTAATATATATAACTAAAGTTATATATTAAAATATATAAAAATAAACCTATTTTATATACTTAATACTAAAAACCTACATTAAAACTAATATAATTATAATATAGAAATTAAATATAACTAATAAATACCCTTTTAACTTAAGCTTTAGCTATTATTAATTTATTATTTAAAGAGAATAAACTATATTATATATTTATTATTAATATAAAACTATATTATAGTTAACTTATAATAGTATTAACTAATATATAATTAATATAGTAGGCTATAATATATATTTAATATACTTTTTAATATATAAATTAAGCTAAACTATATATTTTATTAAATTTATAGTAGCTATATTATAACCTTAAAGTATATTTATTAATAACTTTAATTAACACTACCCTTTATAAAACTACTATAGTAAAATATTATTAAATAGTAAACTCCTTTTATTAATAATAAAGTAATAGTAATTTAAATTTATTATACTATAAAATAAAGTTATATAATTTTTTTATAGTAAATATAATAATATTATTAACTATATTTAAGCTACCTTTAATATAACTATTAAATATTTAAAAGGCCTTAACTTTATTAAATTTAATTATATTTTATAGTTTATATAAATTAATATTACTATTAATAAAAGGCTTAACTATAGTTATATATTTAAATAATTAAAAATAAATTAAAAACTAATTATAGCTAAAGTAGTAATATAGTTTTAAATTAATAATACTAAAGACCTACTTTTAATACTATATAAAATTAATATATATATTTATTTATTTATTTATTTATTTACTCTAAGGGGCATAGAGCCTTTAGCTAGTACCTTATTTTAGTAACCTATATAGAGAAAACCTTAGAATAAAGGGGAAAACCTATATATAGTAGTAAGTATAAGTATTAAAAAGGCTTAAATTAAGCTTTAAGTAATATTTATTATAAAAATTAATATACTATTAACTAAGCTTTAGCTATAGTTATTAAAAGGAGTTTAGTAAAGGGTGTAAGTAATATATATAGAAAGGTATATAAAAATATATTAAATTTAAAGAAAAAAGGGGTAAAGACTTTATAAGCTTAAATTAAGCTTTATTTAAGGCTAAGCTAAGTTATTAAAAGGGGCGTAATATATTAGCTATATACTATAAAATATAAAGTAATATAAAAGGGTGTAAAAGGTTATAAAAGGTTATAGGTTATAATATAGCTACACTATTAATTTAAAGGTATATTAATAATTAAATTAAGTAATTATTATATATTAAATTATTAAAAGTTATTAATTTAATAAGTATTAAATATAGAATTAAGTTAGGCTTTAGTAATAAGTAGTATAAATATAGTATAGTAGTAAAATAATAGTTATTAATTATTTAAATAGGTTTAGTATATTAATAAGTAATTTAATAAGTAATTTAAAGTATTACTTTTTTTTTATAAATAAAGGGGACTCTTTTAAGGGTTTTTTCTCTTTTCCTTTTTTCCTTTCTTTATATTTAAAAAAAAATTATAAATATCCCTTTCCTTTTTAAAATTTAATATAGGCTATTTTAGTCTTTATATTAAGGCTAGTTTAAACCTTTAGTATTATATTAATCTTAAGTAGTAAAGAAAATAGTTAGTTAATTAAAAGTTAAAGGCCCTTTAATAAGTACTTAATCTCTCTTTATATTTATTTAAGCTTTAACTTTAACTTATATAAAGTGTAAAGTAAGTATTTTTATACTCCCTTTACTTTATTAAAATAAAAAATTTTAGTATTTATTACTATAATTAGTTTAATAAGTGTTTAATATAGATTTATAGTAAGGCTACTATAGCTAACTTAAATTTTAAATATTAGTTTAAACTATTTTAAATATATATAGCTTAGTAAGTTATATTTAATAAGTTTAAAGTTTAATATAGAGCTAAGTTAAATACTAATTAAAGTAAGCTTTATTTAATATAGTAATAGTTTATAATATAGTATAAAAAGTTATAAACTTTTAAGCTTAATATAATTTAAGTAATTTTATAGTATTTAATATAAGTTTAACTTAATCCTTTAATAAAGGTATATTAATAGCTAATATTATATAGTATAATTTATATAGAGTTATTTAGTAAATAGCTAAGTGCTTTATTAATACTAAGTTAGCTTTAATATAGAGTTTAAGTTAAGCCTTTATTATAATTATTAGCTATAGTAGTATTTTTAAGTGTAAAATATTAGTTTATATAAATTAAATTACTTATTTATTAAAGTAATAAAATAACTTAATAAAATAGTCTTTAATAAAAGTA
>SRPY01000484.1:0-25584 GCA_018360145.1 Claviceps africana
AAAAAAAAAAAAAAAAAAAAAAAAAAAAAAAAAAGGAAGACGAAAAAAAAAAAAGAAAAGACACAAATTCCCACACAGGCCACACGGCTACCAGGCCCGTCCCGACGCCTAACCCGCCGTCTCGGCGCGAGCAAAGCCCGCGACGCCCTATTGTTCTCCATTTGACGGACGACGGCGGCAGGGACGGGCGGGCCCAGTCTTGCCCCTGGACCTTTCTGCTCTTGTGCTCTATTGTGCCGTCGAACCCGACTTGTATCGTACAACGCGCGTATGGGCGTTGTGCACGTACGCCCGTGGCACACATGTCGGATATCCCTTTTCGGGCGGGACAGAAGAGGGAAGAAACGAAAAGAAACGAAAAAAAAAAAAGGCCAAGAGAAAAAAAGACAAGAAAGGAGAAAACAACAAACAACCATCTTCGATCCAGAGCACGCTATAGACGTCGCCCCGTCAGCTCATCATGGATCCCCGGCTTTGCCGACGTCGTTGGCGTCCCGCCCTTTGACGCCGTGGATTTGAGGCGTGCTGCGGCCGGGTTTCACCAGAATCTGGCGCCAGGCACCCGTGTGCGCTCTTGCCCAACCGTCATGACGATTCTGCTGCGAATAGGTATGCCTTGGCGACACTAGGAGATGCTTGCATGTTGGCACCTCTTTGTGCGCCAAGAGAGGTACATGTCCCTTTGACCACGTATGCAGTGAAAAAAAAAATAGAATAATCATAATAGTAGTAGTAGTAGTAGTAGTAGTAACAACAGAAAATAGAAAAATAGTTTAAAAAAAAAAACGGCTTCCAAGGGAGGCAGCAACGTCAATGCTCACAACAAGATCCTATCCCAAGCAGCCTAAGTAGGGACCTACCTACCTAGTCTGGTCCGTCCCTGCGCTCATATCGGCCAACTTTCATGGAAAAGCTCGCCATGGCTTCTCTCGGCTCCACCCTCTTTTCTCTCCGCGAGCCCCTCGCTTCGTCATTACAAAATACCATGCCGTGGCGCCGCCAGTCCTCGTGGCTGTGAACCTCTCGTACCCATTCCTCATTCGACGCCCTGACACCAGACATTACGTGGAGAGCAGACCAAAACGCCTCGTCCCACCCCCAAGCAAGACTGGCTCCTGTTGGAGGCCGCCCCTTGCCGCTCTCCGGAATGACACCAAGCCCAGGAAAAAGCGGATGCGCCATCAACAAAACAAGATTCAAATCGCTCGCTTCCATGGTTGAGAAAATAAAGAAGAAGGAGAAGAAGGAGAAGAAGAAGAAGAAGAAGAAGAAGAAGAAGAAGAAGAAGAAGAAGAAGAAGAAGAAGAAGAAGAAGAAGAAGAAGAAGAAGAAAAGAAAAGAAAAAAAAGCCCGTGCCCATAAAGCACTCGCCACGACTGAACAGATATGATTAGGTGTGCGTACATTTCTGCGCCAGGCTTAAAAAGTTAGCTCACTATTATTTTACTCGTAGCTTTATAAAAACACGTTACTTATAAAAGTGTCTTCTTTTTATTAAGTCAACAGTAAATATTAGTAAGCCAACGTTTTAAGCACGGCGCAGAAAGGTACGTACACCCAATCATATCTATTCAGTCGTCAGCCTCTCCTTTTCACTGCAGAAAAACGATGCCAATAAAAATTCCGGCCTACTCCATATCCGAATAAAGCAAGAGGTAACAAAAGACATGAGAGAAAAAAAAGAAGAAGAAAAAAAAGACCCGTTAGCTCATGACCGGCCAGGTGAGGCGCCGAATGCCCGTCAATTCCATGGACCAAGGGGAGTTGGATCTCCGGAATCCCATACGCAACATCATTTCATCATTGAGTCCCCATGTATACTGTAAAAATCAGTCGCATAAAACTTTCTTGTCTTTGTCGCTTTTTTTTTAAAAAAAAAAGGAGGAAAAAAAAAAAGACCGCCGTAGCTGCCGCAACGTGTGCCGAACTTGTTTTTGTCATTGACAGGGCATGTTGAGACGGCATTCTAGGTCCCTCACTACATGTGATTCCTGTTGACACCGTCCACGACTTGGGTGAGTACTCTAAGACCCGATCTCCCGTCGCCAGGCACATAGTACCCTGCCTGTTGAGGAACAGGTGCCGAAGTGTGTGGCATGTCTCCAGTTCGGAACATTGATGTCCCATTTGCGTCGTACTCTGGACGCTCCGATTCTTCAAACGAGTTCCCCATAAACGACTGTGCCGAGTTCATGGCAACGGTCTGGCCTATAAACGAAGTCGGCGGCGGGTTGCCCTGAGGTGAAGTGTACGAGTACAGAGACGTTTGAGTTGAGCCAGCTGATCCGGATTGCTGCCACTGCTGACCGTACAAGTTATTGGAAACAGGGCTGGCGTATTCACTGAACACGGACGGACGCCTGCTTGTATCATGAGGACTAGATACCATGTCCAGTGAGAGGGAGGGATTGGGAGCTGTAACGGCAGTTTGATCAGTGACAGTAATTCTGCCGTTGTCCGCAAACGTGTGCGACTGATTGGGAATTTCCGCCGTCATCATTGCTGAATTGTAGGAATTGCCTCGAACTGGGAGCTCACTCATAAAAGACCCATGCCCACCGTGCAAGGGCTGAGTTGTTGTCGGACCCGTTGTTGGTGTTGGAACAACGCACTGCTGCTGTGCGCTCACCTTGGGCCGAGCCACGTCATTGCCGTTTTCCTCCTTGGAAAACGGCCCGTCTTCGTTATCCGACGTGTAGTTGTCGGGGATTTTGTCCTCGGCCATGACATACACATCAGTGGATCCGTCTACAAAAGCGTGTTTTCACGCGTTAGTGTCCCTTTTCCCTTTTCATGCTCACCGCCAACCAAAAAGACGGCTCAACGCCAATCCGGCTTGGAAAATGCACACACCTATTTCGCCCGCTTGGAAGCGTTCTTCTTGTCTCGCCATCTTGAATATTTCCGTCAGATATGGTCGTTTCTTCGCATTAGTCTCATTATCCAGAAAAAACGATGACAGTGCCTCATATGTCGTCTCTTCTAATTTCTTGACATTCAAGAAATTTTTTTGTAGACCCGGATGCTGTTCGCTGTGGGGCTTGACAACCAGCCTCAAAATGTGAGCAAGTAAATGGACTCGTTCTGTTGGAAAAAAAGAAGACAAAAAAAAAAATTAGCTGCCGCATTTGCAGAGTCGCGCAGTCGGCTCGGCGACCTGAAGCAGAAGAAAGGAGGAGGAGGAAAAAAAAAAGACTTCATCATCGAACCTCGTTTGTACAAGTGGTCTGGTTCCTTGTGCCGGACCTTGTCTTCTTTTGTCGGACCCCACGGCTTGGGCCACCAGTCCGGCGCCTTTTCATCGCTGCCGGTATAAGGATGCGTCGATTGCTTCTTGGGCTCGACAGCTTTGACCCACGCCTTGGCAATCAACTTGCACGCCGTCTGCTGGCAGTTCTTGAATCTCTGCTCATAGAAATTCCAGATAGCCTCGGAGTCGCCAATCTTGATGCCTTTGCGAGGGGACACAGTCATGGGCACTTCGTCGTCATCGATGACCGGATGGCGAGGTCGTTGTCGTTTGCGTCCTTGCCGGGTAGAGCTTTCCCAATCGTCAAAGATTGAACCGCGTCGTCTATCAAGCCCTCGGATGCGTCCACGGCTACCGTTTCTTTGAAATGCGACATCCTCAACTCCAAAGGCATCGTCAATAATAGGATCAGCGCCTAAAAGGAGATTCGGATGGTGGTTAGTTTCGTGGCGCGGTCTTGTGTCCCCAAGACTTTCCTTCCACATGTTACTTTTTCTGGGCCTTACCTGTCTCAATGCGGGCCATTACGTGTTGAAACCTCCCGGCATCGAAGAATTGTCGGAGAATGGCATCGTTGAGCTTCTGCCCGGGACTGAAAAAAGTCATGGGCTTGCCGTCCTCGCTGATGGCGGCAACAAAATACTGCTTGGCGGCGATGCCGCAATGCGATCGAAGAGCCTCATCAATTTGCTGCGTAGGCTCGCTCGCCTTGTCAGCATAACGTGCCACACAAGTAGGCTTCCAAGACAAGTCTCACCATGGGAGGCTGGCGACGGATATCATATTCTTGATATCGTCCTGGCTCAGGCGTATCCATAGCATAGCGGTCGGGGTGGAATGATTCAGGCCGCTGAGCCGCGTCGCCTACATATCTATCGGCCTGGAAAGAAGTATGGCGGGCATTTGAAGGAAAGCATTGCTGCTGAAAAGACGGCTGGCGGGAAAATGAATCCCGTGGCCAATCTCGCACCATGACTAGGCAACAAGGACGAAAGAGAGGCGAATTTTGTCACAAATAAAAGACGACACCGAGAGACCCCCGGACGACAAGGTAATCCAACAATCAGCGGGCCGTAACAACTCGGTCCCCACCCACGGTGATATTCAAGACCGAAGGAGAAGAAGACAGAAAATTGGTGGATGAGATGACGGGTCTGATTTTCTGCTTCAGCGACGTCAGCGCTGCGAGCAAATCCAGGTTCAAACGAAGGTTGCACTGAGGATGGGTATTGTGCCGTGAGTCACTCACATACCTGTTGTGTCGAGTACCAAGTGAGTTTTACAAATCGTGTAAGTAGCAGATTGCGTCCAAGGACCCGATAGTCTTCCCAGAATCAAAAGCACTGTCTTTGCCCCGAGTGTTATTGGACGCTCTGAAATAAGGACCCGTTTTGCTGCATGCCGAGCAAGTGCTGGCTTGATTATGATGGTGACCGGGGAAAGAAAGTCTCCCTCCACGGAGCCTTCGGTTTGGATGGTGTCAAGGTGCTCCGAACCGTCCAGCGAATGTTGTGTAACACAGCCAAGCTTCAGACTGACGGGGTGATTCGGTCGGAGTATCAGTGAACTGAATCCAGCAATGTCCAGGCCCGTAGAAAGCTCTTGGTCGAATAGTCTTGTAGCGTAAGGAGAAAGCTCCGTTGGATGCAGTAACGGTATGCCTAGCGTCTCCGTTCTGATGACGGGCCCGAGGTGCCAGGCACCAAACTTTGAATTGCTTAAATTTTCGAATATTCTGAGTGACAGTAGCCTGTTACGAAAAGCTCAAGCTGACTGACAGGCCTATGTCCGGAAGACTGAACCTGCTCCAGCCTCTAAAAAACAACTTATATCAGAACACTCGTGAAAGAAACCCGACCAACTCACGCGGCCAGATGATGGTGATTCAAGTCGCGAGCCTCGTGTGTGTAAGGGGAATGTAAAATAAAAAACAACGATGACAGTCCGCAACTTGCGTTGATGTGTGGGCCGGTATGACCAGTTATTGATCCGTCCCTTGCCACAGGTTGAGGGTATACGTGGCGCAGCTGGGGGATTTTCGTGAGAAACCCGGTGGTAACCTGATGAATGCTGCGGTTCAAGAAGATGCTTCAACAACTCAGTTGAAGACCCGTACTAACACAAGTAGCCAGGTATGCCGACAAGATTTCCTTTCAGAAGACCGGACGCCTTTTCCCCCGACCTCACGAAGTAAAGGCAGATGAAAAGAAGAGTGATGAGGAGAGAGGGGGAGAGAAACCAAGGAGTAGAGGGAGTATGATATGAGATCAGAGTCAGAGACCAAAGGGCGGGCTAGCACCAAGCGGCCGGTATTCGTACGGGCTGGTTGAACAGAAGGCCGGGGGAGTACAGTCAATGAATAGAAACGGAACCCCCCCCCCCCCCCCCCCCCCCCCCTTCCCCCCCGGCACGGGACCCTGCCAACATGTCTCTGTTCCAGCTCTCCTACTCGCAGATGGTCAAGCGCCGGCTGGCCAGTGACAGCTCGGACACGGGCCGTCATCTAAAATACTGAACCCGAGTTTGGGAATTCGGGTTTGCAGAAATTGGAGTCGTAAACGTAGGGTATGGACAGAACATCAAAGCATGTAGGTCAAGTGTAGAATAGCACTGAATTCTTTGACAAGCCTACTAAAGTTGTATCAGCAGCATTGCACGAGTGGAATAAGACGTAGCGATGGAAAGAAACGTAACGAGATATGACACGACGTCAGATATTCTGGAGAAGAACTGCACACGGACTGGGGACAGCAGAATCGCTGCAGCCGAAAGCACGATTACCTGCCATCGCAGATTTAGATGAGACCTCTTATTGCTCCCATGCCCGCGGCAGCGTTGAGGGGTGGACGGTGGCAATCGCAGGTTGTTGTGACCAAGCAACAAGGACCAATGAAATACGGCAGGTACTTATAAATGGGTGTCAGGACCCAGAGCTCCCACAGTGTAGAGAATCCCTGCTTCGCCGGGTCGGTGGAGAAGACGAGGTCCAGATGCTTGTCCAGATGCTTCTCTCCAAAAACAGATTTGGGAACGAGGGTGGACAGAGGCGTGTGAGAGCTGTCTGCTTCACGACAGGATAGACAAGCCTTTGTCTGCTTCGCTTGGGTGGGCAGGCACAGGGTCCCGTCCGCAGAACCGGAGGTTGGACTAATTCTCTGCGCTACCGGACTATCGAATCACATGTTGCAGGCTTGCTTGTCTAGCATTAGTTGGCAGTACGACGCAGTCGGCATTGCGTCCAACAGCAAAACGTATGAGGCCATCGAAAACAATGCTTGCTTCTGGAGGCAAGCGCGGGCGGAACCTGGAGGGAGCACCACGGTGCGCCCAGAGCCCCTGTCCATGACCCAGTATTGGGGGGGCAAATGGGGGAGCACAGACTTGCTATGCCGCGATGCGACACAGGGGCAGGGGTGTGCAGTAAGGCAGTGGTCGGGAGAGACTGGAGAGCGAGAACTTGTTCCCCGGCCTGGCCTGCCTACCCATGATGGTGGTGGTGGCGGTGGTGGACAATGTCCCTGCTCCTGAGTCCTCTGGCGGACGGATCATGGCGAGGACAGTGGTGACCGACCGGATTCTTTGACGATGGCGACCGAGGCTTGGAGGTCAACCTTGGTTAAGACGGGACGGGGTCGACGGGAAAGGGCACGAGCATTCGGGGCGTTTCTTGCGACGGTGACGATGGCGGGAAGCGGCATGCGCCCTTGACAAGTGCAGAGTCCATCGCGCGTCTCTTTCTCCTTGCCCAGGTTGCAGCGTGCCAATCAGGACATGGCCGCTTGCATTGCAACACGACCGGCTCGTTGGACATACTGTACACTGAAGAGTCCGTCGCGCGATTGGGTGCAGCCACACATTGGGCTCATGTCGGCGATATCGCCCGTTCATCTTGGAGCGTCTTGTGCCAACGTGAAAGCGCTCACGGCGCCATGGGGTGGTCAACGAGAAACACAACCGGGCAGAGGCGGCACAATCCAGCAGCCGTCCGGCTCCACGACTGTCGCAAATATAATTTATTCATCAACCGATGCGTGGCCCGCGATGGAAGCTGTACGGTGCTGCATGACACAGTAGATCCCCTATAGTAAGATTCGTTCAGTATTTGTAGCACGAGGCGGGCAACCTATGGCTTCAACTGGCAACTGACCATTCGCGAGTCGAGATGGTGCAAGAACCGGAGCTCGTTCTGGCAGAGGGAGGTGCATGCTCGAATGCGAGCAGAACCATATTTGGCCTAATCGTGCATTTCGTCGGCCGTCTAGTCCACCGCAACAAGGCATCGTGAGTGGGCACTGGTGCGCAGAGAAGGCGAAGCGTGAGAAAACGAAGAGGAGACGAAACAGCAGCAGACGAGAAGGATGCCAAAAGCATTGACGTTTGAGAGCCAGAATTTAGAGACGAAACGTTTCATTACAAGGCGTGCGACGCTGTATAATAGTATAGACGGGACGCCGTTCAAGGCTGGCCAAATACGGTTCAACAATCTCCCGAACAAGGTGAGTCGTCGCGGTGCAGATTTCTGATGCAAAAGGGCGGCGACTGGAGAGTGCTTTCCCAGTTGCATCCTGATAGTGCCTGCCAAGCTCATGTAAAATGGAGGCCACAGGCAGTCACCAGCATCGCTCCTTCCGTGCGCACCAGCCAGCCAAGACTGTAGGCGGTGGGGCGGCGGGCGCACACGTAATAGAGCCCAGCGGAACGCAAGTCGCTGGCATAGAACGGCAGAGCGCCCATCCAGAACGAGACTGGTTCGCCATCCTCAATTGCCACGCATAGAACAGACTCGTCAAGGAGCACACTTGTTTTCATCGCCCACCTATGGAATTATCACACCTGCCTCGCGGGAGACGCGCCTCAGAAATACTGTCCCCCCCCTTCCCCCCTCATTCACCTTCCATTGCATCGGTCCCGGTCGAGGGGCACCAGCTGCATCTCAGAAGCGTCCATCTCCCGCCCAAGTAAGTAGGTACCTAAGTAGGGTGGGTCGCTGATACTTTCGAAACTGTCTACACCAAAAGTGCATCACGAAATGCTCGGAATTACATGCGTCCACTCGACTTGCTCGTGCCTGGGCTCACCGAATCACTTGCTTTCTAGGCTGAGGGAATTTTAGAGTGGGACAAAGACTTCGTATCCGCTTGCTCACTTAGCTTCGCGGCCAATGCGCTGCGTTGGAAGCTGACTGTGAGGTATCCAATGCCTTTTTCCTTAATCGCAAAGATCAAGATGCCTGGTGGTTTGACACCAGCTTGGGTACGTACTTGGGTGCAAGCATGCTAGCCAAAATACGCAGCCTGGCCAGAAGTGGTAGCCTTGAAAAACAGCCGGATCCGTACCAGTCGCAACGCAACGGGCCCTGCCAAACAATGAATACAGTCAGCGTTGAGCAAGCTTGGGATACACAGAGCGGTCCACAACATCGCGAGATCCGATCCGTCTGAATGGCCGGACTGAGACCCCTCGAAGTTCCTATTCAGGACGTTCCATGGCCCGACTTGCCCTGCAAACCGATAGGACGGCAGCAACAAGAAGCGGCCTGATCACTTGAATACAGGAAGGCAAGACACTTAAAAAGAAAACATCTACTATGAAGCCGGTGGCTGCCTTTACGACTTGGAGAGAGCGTCCGGGCTTGCTTCTGCACTTCAATGATGGAATCCACGCTCCGTGGCAAAAGGATCGCAACTTCGGACATCTCAGACCATAAATGCCCAAGTATGGAGGAGAATGACTGCTCGCCGCGCTGCATCACGATATCCCGCGGACTGAATGTGAAGTATCCCGCCGTCAATGCCTTTCTGAACACGGAGGTAACATCCTCTTGTGTTCGCTCGTTCTTCAGGTCTAGCTCGCGGGGTAGTGGATGGCCGATAAGAGTCTCATCATCGCAAAGGCTGCCGACGCCCTCGCATTGAGCCGAGTTGGCAGCACTGCCAAGTCAATGTCACCACACACCGTTCGTCTCAAACGCCACCCAACCAACCACCCTGACTAGACGATCCGGCGAGGAGCTCCGGCGAGAAGCTCCGGCGAGAAGCTCCGGCGAGAAGCTCCGGCGAGAAGCTCCGGCGAGAAGCTCCGGCGCGCCTAAGATATTGCCTGCTTATTTCGGCAGCCTGAGCCAATTTTGTCCTGATTGGCTCGGCTCCTGGTTCCAGCAACAGCTTGCTTGTTAGGTGCAGGTCTCGTCTCCTCCGTTCACGGTAGGACGCGGTACGGCGCGGGGTGCTAGTTTGACCCCCCACCGTTGCGATGGCACAGGGTAGAATGGCTTCCACATTCGCAATTGAGCCAGGTGCTCAATGATATCGGAGGCCATGGCAAATGAGTTGAACAAACGGATTGTACGTCGAGGGATGCTTCTACGTTCTACTGCTTCATAACCGCAACGTCTTTGCGTGGCATTAGACCACCTCATGCAGCCTGACTCAAAAATCTCAGTCTACCACCTAACTCGAGAACTCGTTGTGCCTATTGTGGCTCAGCTTTTCACATGGCCGATGCATGACAAACACCAAAGACAGGAGACGACGGATCGAAACATCATTGTGAAATGACTTTTCCCAGCATGTCTTACATTCGAGGTTCTCAAAGTTGGCCAGTCCGTACCTTCGCCTACGCCTTTTATGTCCAAGATGCCCGACTTTGGCGATATCAGAGACAATCGCCTGCCCGGACGAAACTTTGACCAGCTCCAAACTCATATAATGCCGCGTAGCCAGAATAGGTGGCCAGTTCATCTATGTTGAACACGGGCCAGAACGCTTGATTCAGGTATCTACATGGGTCCATTTCTCGTCGCTGGCTGCAGATTTCATTTTTTATCACATGAGGCAGATCAATGCTGAACTTTTGAGTCAACCAACTTCTCAACTGGGCTCAAAATCTGTGTTCCATGGCGAAAAAGAACTAATAATTCATTTCTCCGGGAAAACACGCTGTGACCGTATGAGCGAGACTCGTGAAGTTAAGTGCGCCTGCTACGCACTGCCAAGTTTTGAGATGACCAGTGTTGAAAGCATCATGAACCTACAGTTTTATCTCCTAGAAAGACGCATAACGATCTCATGACTGATTTGGACGAGACAGTTAGTAGAGCTACAGAATCGCTAAGCCACTCTCCATGGCTTGGCGTTTGAGATTCGTTTGGAGCACTTGCGAAATATTCCGTGCAATTACCAGAGCATGATTGCGCCCACCACATGCACTCGAAGCACAATTCTGCTACGGAACGGTGCGTGGGCGACAATGGAGAAAGGGGTCGAAGGCGTCAATGGCCCTGACAAGTTTTCCCATGCCCCTTTGGCCCGTCCTATAATCCGATTCAGTGCATACGACTTGGACGAGAAAAGGACCCGGGTACCTTGATAAATGTGATAGCCCTACCGTTTCCCCCCTTTTTACTCATGCGCTGCCATCTTGGCATGAAGTTAGGGAAGAAAAGCAAAGACACAGAAGTCCCAATATCGAAAGGTGGAGAATTCCGTTGGCAGATGAAAAAATAGTTACTTCGCCGGCGGAAGTCTTCCGCATTCGAGGGCATGTCTTTAGTTTTCGTTTCACCGCCTCGGAATGTACATATCTACGTACAATTAAATGAAGATCTTTCCTCCAGCCAAGCGACGCCAAAAGCAAAGAAACACGCCAAAGATATCCATGACGCCACGCTCTCGGGTAGCACAAACGCCAAGGGGAGAACAGGCAGGTGTTGGGCACCGCCGAACAATGTTTTCCCGCGCGCCTCACCCCTACTGGGTTTTCGGTCGGCGTCGTACGGAGAACAGCGCAGATTGTATCTGCAAGCCCCCGGCCGGGCTTTTCGAATAAAAAGCGAAAGAAAAGAAAACTCCCCTACCGACAGCCAAGCCTTGAATGTCAGGATGTAAGCGAGATTTCTTCTTCTCCCTTTCAGCTGCTTTGTAGTACATGGGGCTATGTCGGCAGCGTACGTACATGCATAATACAGCAAAAAAGTATGAAGCATTTCACATGCGGCATCCCTCCTGATAAACAATGCGGTGCTCCATTGTCAAGAAACCCCTTTCTTGCTCAAAAAGAAGAAGAACAGAGCAGACGGAGGGTACAACACCAAGTTGTCGCTCCCCTTTTTCGTACCTGGCAAGGCCAGCTTTAGGGAGAAGCGTGCCCGAAAACACGACAAGAAAGAATTTTTTTTTTTAAAAAAAAAAAAAAAAAGAAGCAGACTTCTCATCTTTTCCGCCATAACCCAACAAACAATGGCGCAGATACAGACGTACTCTCCTCTACGGCCTCCGGTTCCCTCCAAGAGCATTATTGAATTTTTCGGTGTGGCGTATCCGCCATCTTGCATGATGATTCTCAGCCGACCACGTCGACTCCTTCCTTTTCCATGGCTAGCATGACGCCCGTCGGCCGCCGACATTGGAAACAAACAACACGCCAAACCCCATTCACGCCTTCCTGGCAGAAGCCAACGACGGAGAATCCAGCAGCCCGCCCCCTCTTCCCAAGAATCCATGCTGCCGCCATCCCTGGTCACACACTAGATGCATGCCCGCCACCATGTTCCGCCAGACCCCCCTCTCCCGCCCAAGACAAACCCAAACCCCCCCCCCAAAAAAAAAGAAAAAAGAAAAAAGGGAGAAACATTTCTTTGTTTTTGCTGCTTTTCCTCCGAGACATGAAACTGTCGGTCCGGGCGGGGTACATTTCTAGTTCGCGCCGCATAGGGCAGCCGGTGAGGACGAGACGTTCAATCAGCAGCGAGAAGAAGAGCAAGTCCCCGCCACGTCATTCACCGCGCCCGCTCAACGCCCGCCCACGCCTTGCGGCTCTTGCATTGTCTTGTCAACAACCATGACCCCCGTGGGCCCAGCCGATGAAACATTTTTGCTACCCAACTCTTGCTGCTGAAAACGTCTCGGACCGACCTGCGTCCCGCTGCACACGTACGCGTACCTTTTCAGAGGGAGCTTCACAGGATGCGAGTCCCGATTTGCATTCCCTCGTGACATCGTCAGCCAAGATAAAAAGCCCGTCGTCTCCGTCCGAGGAGGAGAACGATTCAAAATAATAAATAATAAAATAATAAAAAAACACGGAGCCGAACTGCTCTACGAGTTTTACAAAGGCCTAGGTCTCCCACGGGTGAGTGGACCCCCCCTAACTTTTTTTTTGTTTTGTTGATTCGCCGACGTTCTCGCCACGCTACGAATGTCGAGCATGTATTTGGTATCGGCGTTTGCCAGAAACCTCACAACGATGCTTCCCGCAGTCGGGAGTTCCGTCTCACGTTGTGACTATTCCATAGTAACTCTTCCTACCACCTTGTCCATGACATGCCACGTCTGACACGTCCCGTAAAGTAGTCCAAATATATTTACATAGTAGCACAGGCTAGATTGATTCTTCAGTGCCTACACGCGTAGATATCCAACCCCAAAAAGGCCACACTTTTTACATCAATTTTTACACTCTTGTAGGAAGTGTATTTCTAGTCAATTTCCAGTCCAGCTTGTTTCATCAGTCCGTAGAATACACCTTGCTTCTTGAACAGCGCGCTTGGTGTGTCGAATTCAACCACTTGGCCCTGGTCAAGGACAACCACGCGGTCGCTGTCTAGAATAGTGTTGAGACGGTGGGCGACTGTGATGATGGTGCGGCTCGCAAACAGAGGAGACCTCAGGGTTGCTTGGAGCATGGCATCGGTTTCAACGTCCACGGCGGCCGTCGCCTCATCCAGCACGAGAATGTTGGAAGGAGTCAACATGGCGCGGGCGAGGGAGACAAGCTGTCGTTGGCCTTGGGAAAGGTTGGATCCTAAACAAGGGGGAAAGAGAAGGGGAGACAAGGTCTTGTTAGGAACGGCTCGCAGTAGGAATAAGAACAACCGTCACGATGAATGTGTTGCGGTGCGGCACTCACCACCCTCGTTTATCTTGGCCTCCAGACCGCCGTCCATGTTGGCAACATGGTCTTTGAGACGGGCGTGATCTGTTGCAATCTACATTAGTACCTGCCTCCATTGCGACCACGAGTTGCACGGGCACAACACCTACCGAGGACGCTCCATAGCTCCGTATCGTCGTGCACATGACCGGGATCAAGATTGTCACGGACTGTGCCCTCAAACAAGGCAGCATCCTGGGGGATAATGGCCAGTCGCCGTCGCAAGTCCAGCAATCCTATTTCCGACGTATTCACCTTGTCAATGTCGATATTGCCCGTCGCTGGCTCGATCAAGCGGAACAGCGCAAGCGTCAGCGACGACTTGCCTGCCCCCGTCCGGCCAACGACACCAATCTTCTCGTGAGTCTTGATGTCCAGGTTGATGTTCTTGAGGACAAGGTCCAAGCCCTCACGATACCGCGTGCTGTAGTTTTTGAAATCGACCTCGCCCCTGGCAGGCCAAGCAATAGGAGGACGTCGGTCTGCAATGATTTCGGGAGCCTCACTGGGCAGTCTGGCATACTCAAGAACACGCTCAATCGAGACAATGTTGGTCTCCACCTCCACAGTTTGTCGAACGATCCAGTTGAGGGACGTCGTTATCTGGAGAGCATAGGACATGGCGAGACCAACAGTGCCTTCTCGAAGCCCGCTTCTGTTGGAAACGGAGACGATGGCCAGGCCAGCAGCAGCAAGAATGACTATGCCGCCAATAAATTCAAGACGGATGGCCAACCACCGATTAGCGCTTATCGATGGAAAGTATGCCCGCAAGTTGGCATCGACGCGCCATTCGTTTTCCAGCATGAACCGTTCCTGCTGGCGGAACGCACGAATGGTGCTGACACCACCCAAAGACTCCTGGAAATGGGCATAGATTGGACTGCGGCTGACACTATCCAGCCGTTTCAGTTCCCGAGATGTACGGAGATAGTATCGCTGAATCCAGTAGTACTTCAGGGCAAGAGGCAAAATCAAGGCCGTGAAAGCTGGCGTCGAGAAAGAAATGACACCTAGCGTAAAACAAGATCGGGCCACGTTGACAAACAGCATGTTGAAAACCCGGGCCAGAACCTCGTCAACACGGTATATGTCGCTAGAAAATCTGTTCAAGATGCGTCCCGTCGGCGTGGTATCGAAGAAGGACATTGGTGATCTGAAAATGGCATTCGCCATGCGCTCATGCAATTTTCGCGACGCCTCGATCGAGCAGAAGATCCACAAAATCAAGGTCTGCACCACAGTGAGCAACGATGAACCGATGCCAAAGACGAAGTAGATGCCGATATATTTGCCAATGTCATCGTTGGTGCCAGTGTCTTCGTTGTGTTCAGACCATGACTTGAGCCAGAAAGAACCACCGATACCGGCGGATTGCGCGACCAAAAGAGCAGCCAGGTAGACAGCGACAGCCACTAGATTGTTCTCTTTAGCATATTCGCCATAAACAGACCATTTAACTTTGCCTTGCTCAACAAACTCCTTGGCTTGTTTGGTTCTAGAGTTGCCAGCCACTTCTTCGTCCATAAGTTTGCCACGAGGGCCCTTGAAGCTCGCCGTACTAGCGCGTCGAAGAGTAGCCATGCTGCCGGACCGCGGTTTTTTACCCACTGCCTGAGCACTCTTGATGGGTTGCATTTCTGGCACGTCCTCCGACGCTTCGTCCGTCTCCTCCTTGTTCTGCCCGGTACTAGTCTCACCGCCGCCGATGACTGTTGAGGTGTCGCTAGAAGGCGGACTGGAGCTGCCCGAGGCATTGTTCGAGTCTTGACCCGCCGTCTTCAAAAGGTCGCCGACCAAGCCCTTATCGGCGATGAGCTGATTGTAGGTGCCCTTTTCAACTATCAACCCGTCCCTGAGCATGGTGATGAAGCTAGCCTGGCGAAGAACAGGAATAGAGTTTGTTGCGAGGATCCTTGTCTTTGTGGATAGCAGACCGCGGGGTCCGAGGACATGGTCGATTATGTGGCGACCAACATGACTGTCCACAGCAGACAAGACGTCGTCGAGGAGGTAGATGTCGGCACGAGCGTACACAGCTCGAGCAAGAGAAACACGAGCCTTCTGTCCACCACTTAGAGAAATACCTCTCTCTCCGACCACTGTTTCGTCCCCATCGGGAAGTTGGGCAAAGTCATCCAGGAGCGCACAAGCCTTGACAGTCTTTGCGTAGAACTCGGCATCATATCGGTAGCCGAAAATGACGTTTTCCTTGACAGTCGCGTTCAATATCCATGGCTGCTGCGAAGCATAGGCAATAGTGCCTCTGACTTCGGCCGAACCTCCGACCTTCCAGAGATCTCCAAGGATGGCCTGAAGAAACGATGACTTGCCGGCGCCAACACGACCAACAACACAAGATAGCTCACCTTTGTAAGCAGTGAAGTTGATGTCCTTCAAGACTACATTGGTCTCGTGACGATTCCACGCAAAGGTTCCATCACGGATAATGACGGTCTCCTCGCCCATCTCCTCGGGGGCTGGCTTGATCGTGATTGCCTCGGATTGCAACTCTTCAGCAGTAAGAAAATCGGTCAAACGACCAATAGCGACCGAAGCCTCAACGATGGAAGTGATGACCATGGGCAATACTGCAAGAGGGAAAGTCAACAGGTTGAAGAGAGCCAGTGCAGGAAAAATGATATCCGTGGTGAGGGGCCTGTCCTGGGTGAGCACGAAAACGGTGAACGTGGAACACGAGACAAAGAACGGCGCGGTCGACCACGTGAAATTGGCAAACGCCTGCGTGGCGCCAATTCTTCGCAAGTTCTTGAGCTCTTTCTCGTTTCGCACATAATTGAGCTTATTCATGAATGCAGCACCCCAGGCATAAAGCTTAATGCTTTTCATGTTGGTGACGATTTCGTTTATGAGTCTGCTTCGGGCGTCCTTGTTCTTCATTTGGTCCTTTTGCAGATTCTTCATGATTCTCGCAATCCAGCCCTGAGCTGGCATCATGACAATCATGACGACTATGCCAGCCATCATCGACCACCCGAGCAGGTTGTAGAGGGAGACCATACAAATGATGATCTGGAATGGGGAAGACCAGGCTTGATGAAGGAACTGGGTCAAGTCTTGGAGACGCTGCGCATCCACGGCCATGTAATTGACAATATCGCCAGTCGTCTTCGAAGTCCGGCCCTCGTTTGATAGTCTCAACGACTTGCGATAAATCGTCGAGCCAAGACCACCCTTGATTCGCATACCCGTCTCATACGACTTTTGAAAGTATTGGTGCTGTGATAATAGTGTTAATGCCAGAAAATTTTCGCACGCGGGGGGGGGGGGGGGGGGGGGGGGCAGGTTTCGCATTCATTGGGGCTTGCATACCACCATGGTAGTCTGGAACACGGAGCAGGCAAACATAGCAAGAGCAATAGCAGCACCTTGAATAACGGGTTGCGGGTCGTCAGGCGTGATGGAGTAAGATTTGACCCAGTTTAGCAACAAGCGCAGCAGCTGTGGTTGTACATACTGTGCGATATCATTACCAATTTTGAAGAAGGCTGCGACAACATATGGACCGCCATAGGCACGAAACAAGGACCGCCACAAGGAGGGCGACTTTGAGCAATGTTTGAGCTCATGGGACCAGGCCGCCTCGAACGACGCACCAGTGTTCTTGGTCTGATCGGGTTTGGCCAGGCCCCATAAGTCGCTCTCCGTCAAGAAAGTCTTGTAGCCGTACTGCATCATGGGCGTCATCCAGGAGAAGGTTAGGCGCGAGAAGACGGTAGCATATTCAACGGGGCATTCTTCGTCCTCAGATATGGCCTCGTACCCTCTAGGAACGTGTGGGCGTGGCCACAGCCACTCGATGCCAAACTCAACGATAGACGCGCCATATCCGACGCAGAATGTGATGAAGTAGGGCAGGTTGATATGGTATACTTGTTGAGAAATCAAGGATCGAAATTTCACCGTCAATGAAATAATGGACAGCAGCCAGTAGAAGAGCACAACACCATTAGCATGGCGAAGGCGCGAATGCTCTACCCATTGAATCGAAAAAATGAGCAGCATGGAAAGAATTGTCAACAATGTCGTCAATACGCGAAAGTCGCTAAACCAGACGGTCGGCATGAAGAGGATTTGAAGGACGAGTTGAACGGCAAAGTCGGCGATAAGGAAGCAGAGAATAGACTAGGAAGCGTCAAAGCGTCACGACACGAGCCGATTAGTGTCTGGAAAACGTAGGTCATTGTGCCATGATTGAATTGGCCACATTTTGACGGCAAGGAGGAAAGGATATAGCTCACCTGCTTCATCCAGAAATGAGCATTCTTTGTAGCTCCATCGTCGAAGGGCTTCTTTTTCCTTAGTAACCACCAGATGGCTAGAGGTCCCAAGATGAGAGCATAGATGGAGACGGTAGCTAACCAGACGTCGATGAAGCATGGAGTGAAGTCATATCGGTATTTGCTAATTGGACCCCAGCCCTCCTCGTTGCCACAGAGTGGTTGTTGTTTGAAACCAGATATGGCAAAGTAGTTGCTGCCAAGCTTCTCCAGCGGCCGGAAGCCAGTGAAGGAACCAGTGCGCTGGAGGGAGAGCTGCTCGCCATAGCTGTTCATGGTCGTGAATATCGCGAGAAGTTTTGGATTGCTGTTGCGCTGCAGATATCACCGCATGCTCCAGCCATGTGAGAGGGGACCAGGCCGTCGTCGCGGATGCTTGCTATGAGGATGGAGATGCCGTGGTCGACGAGAACGAGACTCCAAAAGCGGACTATATGGGTCCCGACTCCTGATTGGAAAATGACGTCGAGGGCGAGAGGGAGCCAGATCTGGCTGTCGGACCACGGAAAAAGTAGTGTTTGACTTCTCCAAAAGAGATGCTCTCGGGAGGGAGCGAGGCGGTGAATGAGCCAGACGAGTTATGTATGTCTGGATAAGGGAGAGAGTAGAAAAGGTCAAAGGAAAAAAAAAGCAAAAAAAAAAAAAAGCAAAAGAAAGGGACGATAATCAATCCATGAACGAACGAATGACACACAAGTGTCTGGTCCGTGGTTCCAAATTTCGCAGGTTTGCCAGCCGCGGGGATGCTAGGTTTGTCTCTAGCTGCATGCCAGCCAACTGTCTGGGCCCTGGGGAAGGAGGGAAGGAGTGAAGGCGATTCCTCAATGTGGCAACCCGACCATCCCATCCCCACTTGCAAATATATGACGACCAGACACCGGCAGAACCCACCGCATTAATAGTGGAGCAATTCTCAGGTGAGCTACCTATTGAGCCGACCAGCCGTCAGTCTGGTTATCAACTTCCTCGTCGTGCAGCGCAGTCTGTGCTGTGCAGTCTGGAGCTGTGCAGTCTGGAGCCGGCCGCCGAGCTGGGACGATGACGACGTTTGGCAACGTTGGCGGGAGCCATGGAATAGCTCTTTCCCCCACGATTGCATGGCCATCCTCGTCATCATCGTAATTTATCGCCCTTGACGAGTCGCGCACACTCGACTTGGTCGCATCACTTCCATCCAGCCCGACGCTTCAGGCCGCCACGTTTCTCCATTCACCACCTCCCAGTCCATCACTTCTCTAGCGTTTGCAGGAATTCCATCACTCGCTGGTTCAACCATTCTCTTGCAGTCTCCTCCAACACTTGATGGCTGGCTTCGGGAATCAGTCCCGACAATGGGCTCACCATGGGATTCGCTTTCTGGAATCGCAGGTTCTCCTTGGCTTGGTCGACAAAACCGGGCACATACTCGTCATTGGCAGAGTGGAGAGCGAGCACAGGTTTGTTGAAGCGGCCCCAATACTTGCGCACCGTCTCGTCGTCCAGGTCAGATGAGAAGTAATCATCATCGCCGCTACAGATTTGGAAAGGGGCGGGTTGTTTGTTCTCGTCAGTATAGAGCCGAATACATGACTGGATATAGAGACGCCTTTTTCGACTAGAAGAAATTGCCTACGTACTCTTTAGCAACGAGGGATTTGAACCTGTAAGCGGTAATGGGCGCGCCGAGATCTTGCGGTGCCTTGTCTCTCGGAAGACAGTCATGGGCTCTGCCTTGCGCAATCCATTCGTTGGCCAGGTCGAGGCTGTCTCGATAACTGGGGAAGACTGTGTCCATGGACTCTCTGTCGGAGATTGGGCCTTGCATAATGAAGCCATCCACAGGAGGGTTGTTATGCTTGACATGATCAGCATACTCTATGCAGTCCTGTTTCCCTTGTAGTCAGTAGTGCTCGGGTGGGAACAATCATGCCAATGCCTATGCTGATGCTGATGCTGATGCTGATGCTGATGCTGATGCTGATGCTGCTGAGGAAAAAGGCGACTGGCGAAAGACGCCCTTGGAGTGGAAGTTGAAACATGCCTGGCATCCTGTAGAGTGTCCAAATAGGACAATCTTCTCTTTTCCCAATCCCCTCAGGTACCTGACCAGCGCGGCAATGTCTTCAACGTCATTTTTCAAGCTGGACGTTCCAAAGCCAACAAAGGAGCTTCGGAGACGGATCTCAAAGACGGAATAGGCGAGCTTCTTCCCAGCCGTCTCGAGGTATCTGGCAACGGCTCGGACGTATGGCACCGTGTGCGGACCATCGCCCAAGCCGCCAATGAAAATGACGGCGTTCCTGTTGATCGTGGAAGCGGCGTGGGTGCCGGGCTCATATTCATATGCACAGGCGCCACGGGTCGGCGAATCGTACGGGTGAACCGTGACGGAGAAGGGGACGTTGGACACCATGAAGTATCAAGGGCAGCGAGAGTGCGAGAATGCTTGGTGGTTGGAACTCGTCTCTTTCCACTCCCCCTCTTTTTTTTCATCACGGACGAACTGAACTCGCCGTGGTGATCTGATCGCGCCAAAGGGAGGGGGGATGCACATCCTCTGCTGATGTGCTGCTGTTTTCGCAGCGGACCAATAGATTGTCCTGTAGCAAGCAGTACCTAAGTACCTACAGTTTACCCTTTTGAGTTATTTTACAAATTATTTCTCCCTGGGAAGAGGTACACAGCATGTATATTAGCTTACTGTCCTTGCTACTTATACTTATAGGGTCCTTACTAGTAGCTGCAGCCGAGTCACATGTACCAATCTGCTAAGAGATGGGGCCTCTTGCTCCGGAAAATCAGTTAACGGGGTTAGATAACGCACAGCAGCAACTAAGCCAAAAACGGAAGAAATACCCACTTATTACTCACAATCGCAGCCTTCACCAATCGCAGCCTTCATCAATTACAGCCTTTATCAGTTGTAGCCTTAGGGGGCATATTGGATACCCTCTAATAGAGAGCTTTTGATTAATTCTATTTTATGTAGCTTAAGAAATCATAACGCAGCGTGGCAGCGTGGCAGCGTGGCATACACAGCGAGGCACACGCGTTGTTGCTGCTGTGCGTTCAATAATCCGCTGCTGTGCGTTTATGTACTTGTAAGTAAAGTACCAAGATACTTTTGTGCCTAAAAGAGACAAGGTACCCGCTTGCCCGTTTTTCGCCAAGAATAAGATTATTTGCTTTTGTGTTCAATTGAGAAATAGTCTATTAAAAAAAACCTCACTCAAAGCCGTGATTCAGGCCGCGATTATACGTACCATACATCCAGTCACACAAAGCGCTGCATCGCACGTCATAATCTGATGCCCTTGACGAGAACTACGAGTACCAAAAATGCCACTCAAGATCACACCAATGAGTCATGATACAAAAGTGGGTCGTACGTGGGATTCCTCCCCTCCAGCCTTCCACGTTCTGGGCACCAAGGGAATAAGTTCTACACTTCTGACGCCATTCCCTTGTCACTTGGTCACTGCCGACGTCCGACTTGGCACAACAGGTGCATTTTTTTTTCTTTCCTCATCGCAACCGTATCAGAAGCTCCTGAACCTGTAGGCATGGCAGCGGCTGGCCGGTCGGCCATGTCGAGGTAGAACGCGACACTCCATCTTGTTGACCTTCGACCGGCAACTCAACTTGGCCACCTGCGGCAATGGAAACGGAACAGGCCAGCGCGGAGCGCAACGACTTGTTCCAGAAGGTAAGATATTATCTTATCCCCCGTGTCAATGGAGTTTCCTCCGTCTCCAACTTGCAAAGTCATCGCCTGTGGCTAATTCTCACTAGCTGAAGCCATGCTGCGTCAGAATGAGCCAGCTGGCCATTCGAGAGACCAATAGTCCAAACGCGCCACGTGAGCTTCAGGATCTGACAAGCCAAATCTTCGACATTCTCCACCAACAGGTCCGGAGAAACCCGCTGGCTTTTGATGAAAAGCTGGCCGAATACGTCTTCTTTCCGTTGTTTCATGTATTCCGTCAGGTGGGACAGTATCCTGCGCGGCTCGCTGAAAACTGCATCAAATGCCTTCAGATGCTCATTGAGCATGGCTGGAAGTCCAAGATCGCGCCCCAGATGGTGCAGCAAATCTTCAGCTTGCTCGTATTCATCATCGATGGAGTCCCCGGGTCAGACAAGAACAACCGCCATGTCCCCGAGGAGCTGCAACTGGAAGCATTTCGTGCATTGTTGTCTCTGATCCGGGTTGCAAGTCCATCTGCCATGGCCATGTCAGGACTGACACAAGGAGAGTCGATGCTTGTGCTGGGCCACGGAATCACAGTTATGCTCGATGGCGCGTCTGCAGGCCCAAGCCCCGAAATACAGGCCGCGGCATTAGACGTACTCCAACTCCTGTACGCTTCCCTTCGCGACCATGCAGCGTTGGCCAACTTTCTCCCCGGAACCATCTCATCCATGGCCAGACTCCTATCTGCCCCTGGTCGCCATAAAGCCTTCATCCTGTCAAAGGGCCTGGCAGTCGTGCAGACTGTGCTGGTCAAGGTGCTTGGAGATCTGAGGACGACGTCTATTCTGCACAAGTCTGACGCCGAGCAATCTCTGGATCCCAAGGAGGCTGGACAGGCAAAGGTCTTGACGCCACCATGGCTTGCGGCGACGTCGGCCCAGGTTAAACTTGCATTGTCAAGCATGATGAAACTGCGAACGCACGATTCGCAAAAAGTTCGGGATGCACTAGAGAGACTGTGCATCTCCGTTCTGGACGAATGCCACAGCTCTCTGTCGAATTGCACGAATATCTTGGTGGAAACCGCCGTTGTCTTGGACACTGGCGGCGGCGGAATGGACTCACCGACAGACACGGCAACAGTGGCAACGCAGATCAACCTGCGCTATTTGATCAGCATATACCCCGACCTTGGCGATACCGTCAAGACTGCCGTGTACAGCTGGTTGTCGAATCTGCCACGTATCATGCAGTCTGCCGACGAAGACGTGAAGAAGATTTCTGTGCACAACCTTGGCAAGGGTCTAGAATTAATGCAAAGTCTCATGGTTGAGTCCTCCACACTAGAGGAGTCGCTTGGCGATGCTCTACGCGACAGCATCGTCTCGCTCATGCAGTCTTCGAAACAGCCACAGCAAACATCCTACTTGCAGCTACTGGATGGATCTCAACATGACAAAGCGCAGTTGTCGTCCTCACCGGAGCAAACCTTTGCCCCTGTGCTGATGACTGGCACAAGCCAACAAATGTTGAGACAAGAGGTCATAGGCCTGGTGAATCGAATTGGCTCCTCATCGTTGAAGGCATCACTTGCCACCAGCATGATGGAGCACGTACGCGAATCGACGTCGGCCGATCGCATCGCCTCTTTCTGGTTATGTCATGAACTAGTCAAAGCAGTGCGTGCTTCCAACGCCGATTTGGATACCTTCTTGGACCTGTCTGCCCTCCCGGACTTGTCTGATGACATGGAACTCATCTCTGAAGATCTCTACTCCTACTCGGTGCAGGTGCTCGAGTCCCATGTAGACTCGGATCCAGCAGACTGGCAGCTAGAAGCTATGGCGTTGGAAGTGGTGGCTTATTCTGCCAGAGGCCGAGGCATCGTGTTCAGGCAGCACCTCATCGACGTCCTCTTCCCTGTGGTCACATTCCTCGGATCCGACAGCCAGCTACTCCAGCAACACGCCATTGCGTCATTGAACAGCATAGCGCTGTCTTGCGGGTACGCGAGCGTATCAGATTTAATCGTCGACAACGTGGACTACATGGTCAACTCTGTCTCCCTGCGACTCAACTCGCTCGACGTCTCGCCCGCATCCATGCAGGTTCTCATGATGATGATACGACTCTCCGGTCCTGGCCTGATACCGTACCTCAACGACGTGGTCGAGTCCGTCTTTGCGGCACTAGAAAACTATCACGGCTACACACTGCTAGCCGAGAACCTCTTTTCTGTGCTCAAAGAAATTGTCGACCAGGCATCGCGCAACAACGAGCGTCTCTTGGCGAGCCATGAACAAACCAAACACGACCATAAGAAAAGGGCGGCGCCCGTTGCGGGCCTGGATGACCTCATGGAGGAGCTGGATCGCAGAGAGGCCCGACGGCTGCGGGACGAAGCCGAAGAAGCCGCGCTCAAAGCCGCCATGAGCCAAGGCCATCCCAAGCGGCCTTGGAAAGCCGATACATTGCCGAGAGAAGGAGGCGAAGAGGACGACGACGACGAGCAGCGGCCGCCATCCCCACTACCTCCGGAGCCGGAAAAGCCAGCCAACTCGCCGACATATCAGCTCATTCGTCGCATCACATTACTCACCCAGCACTATCTTACGTCGCCGACGCCCAAGCTCCGCCGATCGCTGCTCGAGCTCCTGGCCACCGCGTCGCCCATTCTAGCCGGCGACGAAGATGGCTTCCTCCCCGTCGTCAACGCCATCTGGCCCGTCGTCATTGAGCGTCTGCGCGACGCCGAGCCCTTCATCGGCATAGAAGCCTGTCACGCCCTCTCTAGCCTCTGCGAGGCGGCCGGCGATTTCCTAAGCTCCCGTTTCAGAACAGAATGGCCCGACTGGCTGCGAGACTGGTGCCTCAAGGTCAAGAAGCAGGCCGAGCATGGGCCGCGGCGCCATGCGTCTCAGGCCCCCAGGGCGAGCAAGGGCGCCTCCTTTCCCGCCGAGCAATCCACCTCGACGCAGCCCATCCTGATACCGCTTCGATCCGCTGACGGGTCAAGCCTGACTGGAAAGGTCATGGCGGGGGAGTGGGATTCTTCGTCTTTCGCGCCCCCTTCTTCTTCTTCTCCATCTTTCCCGGCACGCACAACAGCAAGCCTGGGACAGCATGCCTCGCCGGTCAAAATGTGGAACGCGGTGGTGAGGCTGCTCACGGCGGTGGTGTCGTACGTCCGCGTCGACGACGTCATGTTTGACGACATGGTAGACCTCCTGATTGATGTGCTCGAGGAGAAGGACGAGGTCCGCGACGCGCTCGAGGTGATCAACGCCGACGCAGTCTGGCTAGCGAGGTACGAGAAGGGACGGGTGGAGATACTTCCCACGCCCGTCATGGAGGGTGGCAAGTTTGCAGACATGTAATGTAAATGTAGGTGGGTCTTGTCCAAATGTATATACGTCTACTGTGTACATGTACATATAAATGTAAATGTAAAATCCGCACCGTCGCGTCCCTCTCTTGTGTTTTCCATCCTCCACCATGCTCCATGACGTGTCCGTTTGCTCCCTACCAGGGGGCCATTTTTATATTCTCCGCATGACACCGTCCACCTATTCGGACAAGACGACGAGGGAAAGAAAAGAAAAGAAAAGAAAAGAACACCATCTTCTTTACATCTTGGCATTCCCCGTCAAATACCCCTCCACCACGGCCGTCATCAACCTGTTCGCAATGGCCGTCGCCGGCGGAACCCTCAAATCGCCCTCCCTGCACCCCTCGGGCGGCGGCGCTGCGCGGTCCCCCTGCGTCTGCGTCCGCGAGCGCTCCAACGCAGCCGCGACCTCCTCGACGGGGAACCACGCGGCGCTCTCCAGCTCCTTGTCGTTGAGGGAGATGGCCTCGCCGTCCCCCGGCAGGGCCTCGGCAATGGCCCCAATCATCAGGCTGGAGGGGTACGGCCACGGCTGCGTCGAGTGCACCTGGACGCGGCCGACGCGCACGCCCGCCTCCTCCCAGACCTCGCGCCGGACGGCCTCCTCGACCGACTCGCCCGGCTCGAGGAAGCCGGCCAGGTTGCTGTGCAAGTGCGGCGGCCACCGCGACTGCCGACCCAGGAGCATGCGGCGGCCGTCCGAAGACACGACGGCCGCGATCATGGTGGGATCCGTCCGCGGGAAGCAAATGTTGGAGACGCCGCGGCGCGTCGGGCAGTCGGGCTGCTGGGCGGGCGTGTCCGAGCCGGGGGCCGCGTCTTTGAGGTCCGTGGGCGGGCAGACGCGCTTGTAGCCTGCCTCGATGGAGAGGTTGGCGTGGCCGCAGCCTGCGCAGAAGCGGTGGCGCGTGTTCCAGTCGAGCATGGAGCGGGCCTGCGCGAACATGGAGGCTGTTTGCGCGTGTGTGTGCATGTGTCCTCGTTAGCCTCTGCGGTCTCTTCTTTTTCTTTTTTTAAAAAAAAAAGGGGGGGGGGCGGAGGG
>SRPY01000485.1:0-25506 GCA_018360145.1 Claviceps africana
ACTTAACTTTATAGTAATTTATTATTTAAAACTACTTAAGTTTTAAACCTTTATTATAATAATAATAATATACCTTTAGCTATATTTTATTATAATAAAGTAAAAGTATTTTTTAATAAATTCTTTTTAATTTTAATTATTTATATAAATAATATATTAATTACCTTTAGCCTTTAACTGTTATAGACTGGCCTAAATAGCTACTGCAATTTAGCGTTAATAGAGTTATTATTAACTATAAGGAGAAGGGAAGTCCTTTGTCCCTCTCTTCCTCCTACTAGTTTATATACTTTTAAATCTCTATATATTTACTTAATAAAGTCTTAATAAAGCCCTACTAAAAACAGTCTTTATAGAAGTATAGTAAAGCTTTATAGATAGTATATATCCCCTATCCTTTCTTAATAAAGCTAATAAGCCCTTCCTATATTATTATATATTTAAGATCTAAGCTATTAGCTTAAATTTATTATATAGCCCCCTTCTCGCCCTTTATATTGCTACTCCTTTATACTATTAGTAGTGTAATATATATACTTATACTAAAGTAAGATATATAAAGCAATTTATTAATAAAAAAAGTGTGTCTTAAAAGTATACCCCTTAGCTATAATGTATTTATTTTTATAGTATATACCTATAGTTACTATACTACACACCCCCCCCCCTTACTTTAGTTAGTTTATTAGCGTTAGCCCTTAAGATTTTATTAGCTTAATAGTATCTTAGTATTAATAGTGGCTAAGATAGGAAAGGTTAGGCAACGTTAATAGCTTAAATACTTAATGCTTATTATATAGAAAATTAGTAAAATAAAATAATAATAAGCTGCCTTCTACTTATAATTACTTTAGGGTCTATAGTAAGTATAAAAACCCCTTTAAAATCCCCCCCTTTTTTTATTAACTTTTATTCTAATAGTATACCCCTTGTCTACTTAGTTCTTAAAAAAATTTTTTTTTTTAATACTTTTTATATCCTTTCTATAATACTGTCTTAATAGTTGCTTTATACTACTATTCTTTATTCTACCCTTTATGTTACAGGACGGAATTCTTTATATAAAAGGAGGATTCCTAATAATATAAGTAGAAAAAAAACTTTATAACTATATATAACTATACACCTATCTGTAACTTATGTGTGTTCTCTTTTATAATTCCTTTTATAATTGTTTATAATGCATTCTATAAGTTATAAATACCTACGCTTTATATACTATATCTAGTATGTAATAAGTGGTAGTAATTACTGTTTCTTTTATATATACTAAATTAGAAATGTAAAAGCTAACTACTTATATATTAATAACTAAAGAAAACTAATAGGCTTAAAACGTTAGGCTAGTAACTCTAAGTCTCTCTCTAATTACTTAGAACTAAATTTAATAAGTGCACTAACTCTAGGCATTTTATAAAGATTTTCTAGAGTTCTAATATTATAAGAAACCTTTTATCTCCTAAAAAGACACTAAAAACCTTAAAACTCTTATAAGATACTAATTTATAAATAGTAAGCTATAAATCTAGCCTAAACCTATTTAAGTTAATTAACCTTACTATTAAAATCCTATAGATAGCTCTTTTATTAATAAAGAACTAAAAGCTATAAAAAGAATAATAAGCTAGGCGGAAAAGTTTAGACTTTTAAATCTCTTTAAACTAAAAAATAGTCCTTTAAACTCTTTATAAGCCTTTTTCTCTATTAGCAAACTAAGCACCCCCTTTTTTATAGAAACCTTTTAAATTAAATAAAAAGATATATTAATAGAGGATAACTATAGCGTTAGTAAGAGGGGACTGCTAAAGACCTTAAGATTTAACTTACTTTTATTAAAAAAGAATCCCTATAGCTCTTCCTTTAAAGAAGGGTATATAAATATAAATACTTAAGTAATTTCCCCTAATTCTATACTAGCCTTTACTAGCTAGGCTTAAAAGAAGGCTTCTATATCTATTAAGCTAAAACTAGCTCCTATAGAAATCTCTTAAAATAAGGTAATCTCTTTCTTTAAAGAGGAATTTAAATAATAAAACCTCTATATTAAACAAACTAACGCTAATATAATAGAGAATTTCTAGCGTATAATAGCGGAATTTTAAGTTAAAAACTAACGTGCTTTAGTAAATATTTACTTACTAAACTAACAAAACCTTAAATCTTAATTTATAGAACTACTACTAATTAACGCTCCCCTTTAAAAAAGACTAAGTATTTATTATAATAAAGTAATAACTAACTATAATAAAAACCCTTTGCAATAGGCTTCTATAAATAACATTAAAAGGTTAGCATTTTCCTTTTAATATTAAAAGACCCGCTTAAACCACTAACTAATAGTGGACTTTAACTAAGAATACCTTAATATATACATTCTACATTCTAAGGAATAAAGTTAACGCTTTAATAAGTAAGCTTTCTAACACCTACTAGCATACTATAATTAGCCTTTACTTTCTATTATAGAAGAACTAGCTATAATAGTTAGGTACTAAGGAACCTCTACCTTAGTACCTAACACCTATAATAGGTATCTTAATACCTTATAAAAAATAGAGGATATTAGGTACTTTAACTCTAAAACTAACCCTAAAGATATTAATAGTAAGGCTATTTACTATAAAGGGAAGGCAGCTATTTTTAGTAATATAGATCTTTAGGTTTAAGCAGTAAAGGACCACTATAGTTATATAACCCTAAATTACTAAAATTAAATCTAACGCTAAATTTAGTATTTATTCTAAAGGCTAGCGCTAACTTAGTATAAATAGTATTTTAATAACTAAAAGTAAACAACAATTTTTAGCAATTTAAACTTAGTTTTCTATATAGTTTAGAAGGAGTTTAGTATTAAGGTTTAAAATACTATAGCTTAGCTTAATTAAGCTAAATTCTTTAGGGATAATATAGTTAGCACTATATCCCTTAGAGACTTTATAGTAAAGGTTTTTTATTATATATAGGCTAATAGTAAATTTAATAACTTTTAGCTATTAATTTAACTTTACTTTAAGTTATATATAGAACTTTAATAACTTTACCCTCCTTCGCTAGAAATAGATTAATATAATATATATATTAACCTTATTAATAGTAAAAGACGTAACCTTTAAAATGCACTTTAAGAAGCTAAAAACTGTAAAAAGGCTAAGAAGATAAAAACAGGGATTAGCGCTAACCTAGCTATAGAAGTATTTAATAAGGATAAGGATCTAAAATATCCTAATAATAATATAGAGATTTACTAAAATTAATAAAATCCTAAAGGCAACTTAAGAGAATAAACTTTTAACCTATAATAGTATAATAATAGTTTTTAAAACTAAGGACGTAGCCTATAATAGTAAGAATACTATAGCACTTAATATCCTTTATAAAATCGCAACTATTTAAATTAAGGATATTAATATATACCTCTATGTAACTATCTATATAAAAGGCATTTCCGCCCCTATTTAAATAATAATAGCCCCCTTTAAAATAAATAGTGGCTAGGCACTTTATCTACCTTAAAGGGACCTCTTTTAAAAGAGGTAGGAATAAATAGCCTTAACCTATAGCCACTATAGTCTAGCCTAGGTAAACTATAATTTAGCAGTAAATATAACCTAAAGTTTTACTAAAAATAAGAAGCTAATAGCAAACTAGCGCATTTTATTATAAATAGTAAGGGTTTTAATTCTATAGCTAAAGAGACTAAACTTAAAGCCTTAGAGTACTACTTTATAGAAGAAGGAGAAATTATTAATAAAGATAATAGTAAATAGTTTAATTTCATTAAAGCGAACTTTATAGATATATACTTAACTATTACTAACCTATTACACTATTGTAAAATACCTTTAATTATTATTACTAAAGCGCTAAACCTTATAACCTATAATCTCTTAGTAACTATAAATATAGCAGCGCTTAATAAGACGCCTATATTAGCCCTAGAATTAGATAATAACTATATAGATGCCTATATCGCTTATATTAATATAAGGAACTACCCTAAGGCTCCCTTAGCAATTATAAAGCCTAGCAGTGGAATTATAAGCGGCTAAGTAATAGAGGTAGTTATTTACCTAAAGTAGCTTAAAGTTAATAGAAAAATAAAAGCCTTAATATACCTTAAGATATTAATATGTTTTAATAATAAGGGTAAGGGATATAAAATCTACTTAAATACTAAAACCTCCTCTATTTTAGTTAATAAAGAATAGCTTAAGTAAAACGGCTATAATATTAAATAAAGCGCTTAAAGCCTTAAAACAGTAAATAGTGTAAATTCCTTATTCTTTATTATTAAAACAGTAACTTTTAACTTTTATATTCCTAGCACTATAAAAGACACTTAGGTTTCTAGCTACTTTATAGTTACTGTAAATATTATAAATAACCTTATACCTTAAATACTTATTAATATAAAATTTATATATAATTATAGCGTATAAATTAATTTTGTTAATCCTAGCGTGACTTTCTATACAGTCTATAATATAGCAGTAGAGGGATAAATCTTTTATATACTATACTTAATATTAATTTAAAGGGTTATAACAGCCTACACTATAATAATCCCTCTATATTCTATAGGGATTCTACTAATTAAATAGAAAGACCTTTAGGATAAATAGGAAACTAATGTTTACTATTTCCACTTAAGGCACCGTTAGATTTTTAATATTTTTATCTAATAGAGTTAAAAGAAGCTACTCCCCGTTTATAACAACACTAATAAGCCCTTATATATTAGGATAAAATAACGGCTAAGAACCTTTAAAGTAGCGAGTTTAGTTAGTTTCTATTATACTATCCTTAATATTTACTAATTTACAGCTTTCTATAGAGATAATATTATTATTTTAAATAGCTTAACTTTTAACCGCTTTAAAGATATTACAGCCTTTAGAGTTAAAGATATAGAACTCCTTAAAAACAATAAGGACCTTAACCTTAAAGCTATTAATAAAGGGATATTATTATATAGTATCTCCTACCCTAAGAATATTTTATTTATTTATAATATCTTTAGTATTAAAGTAGTTAACCTTAATATTAATATAGCTACTTAACTTATTAAACTCTTTAATAAGTTTAATATCTATTAAGATAAAGGGGTAGTCTCTATAGCTAATAAAGATAAGATATATATTAACTTTATCCTTAAATAGTAGAATAAGGTTAAACCCTTATAAATATACAACCTTAGCTAAAAGGATTATAAGAAATTCTATAAAATCTAAAATAAGAAGTATAAAGTTAGTAAAATATTGTTTTTAAGCGGCGGAGAAAAGGCTCTTTGCTTATATTTAGGATTTATTATTTAGTAAACGACTAGTAAAGTAATAAAGGCACATAGGGTTATAAATATACAACTAGCTAACTACATAATAATGCTAAATATCTACCCACTACCTAACTAAAGTAATATTATAAACAACGTTTATAAAAAGAAGTAGAAAACCCTTTTAAACGCTATAGATTTTTTTAATTAGCTTTTAGTATATCTAAACTATTATAACTAAATAGCAATTATCTTAAAAAGAGGCGTAGAGGTATTCTACATTATAATATAGAGGTATAAGAACTTACTAGTATATATATAGCGCTTTATAGATCGCTTATTTTACAATTATAACTTTATTTAGGTTTATATTAACAATATTACAATTTTCTTAAATACCCTTAAGGACTACCTTTACTATCTTAAGATTATTTTTAATATTATTAATAAGGCTTACCTTTATATCTTAGCTAGTAAGTCTTTTATTAAATATCCCTCTATTTAGCTACTAAGGTTTATTATTAATGTAAATAGCTTTATTAATATAGACAACAGGGTAAAGGCTCTTAAGCGCTTATAAATGCTAACTACACTAGCTAACCTTAAAACCTTTATTAAAATAGCAGGTTACCTCTACGTTAGCGTGCTATAGTTTAATATCTATATTTACCCTCTTTAAAATAGAAAGATAAGCCTTTTATAAAAAGTTAGGGAAAAGAATAAGATTTTATCTAGCTCTTTAAAGTAAACTTAAAAATAAATAGTAAAGTCTAAAACCTTTAAATTTATTAAAGAGAAAACTATAGCCTTTAAAAACTTATATAACCTCCTATATATAAAGGTATTCCTTTAGCACTATAATTTAAAGAAACCGCTTTTCTTTAAGGTTAATATATATAAAGAAGGGTTTAGTTTATATACCTTTTAACTTAATGTAAAATAGAACAGTATAAGCATTCCTAAAAAGGACATTAATAGTAATAAGTTACAGCCTATTGCCTTTCTCTTACAACCTATCTCCGCTATTAAAAAACGCTATAGCTCTACTAAAGCGGAGGTCACTGCTATTATATAAGGAATGCGTAAACTGTATAAAATAGCTTAATCTAACCTTACTTCTATTAATATTATAATAGATTATACTCTAGCTAAAGGGATTATTTATTATACATTACTTATAATAATAGATCTTAATAAAGCTAACCTTAAATTAGCAAAAGTCACTAACTACCTTTTATAGTTTAACTTATATATAATTTATATCTTTAGAGTCCTAAATATAGTCTTTAACGCACTTTTAAAACTCTTTATTAAACTTAGCTATTAAAAAGCAGTAAATAGCAGTACCTTTAATAAACTAAATGCCTATATATATTTTAATAAAGACTATATAGTAGAAGTTATAATTAACTCCTAGCTTAAAAAAGCTATATTAGTAGGGTACTACACTAACTTAAAGTATAGCTATATCTTATAAAGTATTATAGACTACTGCTAAAAATAATAATAACTTAGCTGCTATTGCCTGTAAATCCTAATATATAGCTAGGACCTTTATAATAATAGATTATTATACTACTAGGACTCTAAAGGATATCGCTAGCTATATATACCCTATAATTGTATAGAGGAAATTCTAGCTATAGTCTATAATAACCGCTATTACTTTAGTATTAGCTATATAGTTAAGGAGCTAAAAGCAGTAGTTTTTCTAAGTATAAGCAAGTAAATTCGTAATTACATTGTATACTGCCCTATATATAAGGAGAATTCTATATTATAAAGCAGGGCTACTAGTGAAATATACCCCTTATAAATAAAGCCCACTCCTTTTTATATAATATCCCTAGATTTTATCACTAATATATTAGAGAAACTGTCTATTAACACAGCTTAGTTAGTTAAGGGATTTAACACTCTAAATATTCTATACCTAATAAATTGCTTATTTAGCAAGAAAACCATCCTTATACTAAGGCATAAGACATATACAGTAGAAATCTAAGCTAAACTGCTACTTTAATCGCTATACCTTATAGATTAAAGCCTCTCTAAAGAAATTATTAGTAATTATAACCCTAAATTCCTCTTTAACTTATAGAAAGCGTTATTTTACACTCTTAGCGTTAAACTCCTTATATTAACTATATATTACCCTTAAACTAATGGTTTAGCTAAGAGAAAGAACTAAATTATAATAATAGCAATTTACTTCTATATAATAACTAACCCTAATGTATTATAGGTTAATATCCTTCCTACACTATAATACTACCTAAATAATATAATAGTTACAGCTATTAGTCATTCTTTTAATAAGCTAATTCTTAAATATAAACTACTATTAGTTATAAACCTCCTCTATAGTATAGGAGATACTAGCTTTAACTTAAAGGATACTAACCTTATAGTCCTTAAATGTTTATATTAATAGAAAGTAAAATACGCTATTATAATAATAGCTGCTTTCACTAAAATCCAATATAACTTTAAATATAACCTAATAGACATTAACATTAGTAATATAGTATACCTTTAGCTTTATTTAAGATATAAGCTTCTAAAAAAACCTAAAAAAAAGTAGTTACCTTAAAGAGCTAAGCCTTTTAAAGTATTAAAGTAAATTTCACTACTTTCTTTTTATTTAAATTTCCTAGCTAGATTCTATATATATTTAATAGTTTTAGTAGCTTATCTATAGAAACTATAGTAAAGAAGCAACCCTTTTTAAAGGCAAGCTACTACGCTGCCCTTAATAGCCCTTAAAGGTAGCTTTAAGGCAGACTATTAAGAAATTAAAAGAATTAATAGCTATAAAGCTTATTTTTTCTATAAAAAAGGGCAGGAACCTAGACTTAAATTTCTTATTTAATAGAAAGGATACACAGTAAAGGATAATTAATAAATATCTAAAGAAGACATATAGGTTAACACTAGTGAGATAGTAGAAGAATACCTTTAAAAACACCTAATTAACTAGAAAATAGAACGGTAAAGGAAGGGCACTAAGCCTGCCCTATACTAAGATTAACTAGCTAAACTAAGCGAGTATTTAAAAGAAAGGATTAAAGACCCTTAAAAGTTAATAAACGCTTATAGAATACTACAGCTTCTAGGCTATAGTCCCTTACTTATATACCTTACTTTAGACTCACCTTATTTCCCTATAATTAAAGACTAAGAAAACCCTATAACCTTTTTTAATTATCCCCTTTTCTAACTAAATCCTACATTTTATTTATTTAACTCCCCACTTACCTCTCCTTATTTCTAATTTTATTTACTAAAATTACTTTTAATTACTATAAATTGTCCTCTAAACCCATTAAAAACAATAGTATTTTTTACTTATAATAATAAATAATTAAAAAAACCTAATTTAAAAGTAGTAATAGGCTTAGAGAAGCTTTATAGAAGCTTTTTTAAAATTCCCTATTTATATCCCTAATAACCACTTATTAACTATAACCACTATAAGCTCTTTAGTGCCTCCTTAACTCTCTTTAACGTCCTCTTATATAGAAGTAATAAATAAATCCTTAATAGTAAATCCCTTATAAGGTTTTATATAGCTTAAGGAATATAATAATAACTTCCTCTATACTAATAAGTTAAAAGAATATAATTTTAATATAAAGAGATTTAATATCCTTAGTATAAACCTAATTACCTATAATATAGCCTTCTACACTTATCTAGCTACCTCTAATATAGCTACTAACCTTTATACACTACTTACTAACTTTTATACACTTAATAACTCTATAGCTATAACTAATAATAAATACTAAAAACTATTTAGCAATTTACTTTAAAATAATAATGATTTCTCTAATAAAGAAACGCCTAACTTAAGTCCTAATAAAGAAACTACTAACTTAGCCTAACCCTAAAACCCTATAATATAGCGGTTTAATAGAATAGTAGCTAAGTACCTTATAAATAAAGCTACCTTTAAATATATTTAGAAATACTATAGCTTTAGCTACTTATACTAACTTAGTAGAGCTAATAGCATTAAATATATTATAGTAAACAATAAAATCCTAAAAATAGAACGCCTTAAAGGTAAAATACTATAGTAGATATTTATTAATAAATAATAGTAAAACCGCTAATAATTACAAACCCTTTTTAATTCTATATATAGAGTGGCGCTTTTAAGGTTAAGGTAATATAAAGAAATAATAGTTCTATAAGGATATTTTACACTCTATAAGTTAGGAATTTATTATATAGGGAGCAATAATTACTAATAATAGAGTTTTTATTAAAGAAGATAATAGCTTATATAAACTATAGCTAACTACCCTTTATATTACCTTTAATATTATTAATAAAGAGAGAGCGGCTTTAAAAGTAATACACTTAACGCTAAAGAAAGGTAGTGTAATATATAGATCCTTAGAACTTCCCTTTATTTATAGCGTTTAAAATAGCTTTAAAAAGGTAGTTTATACCTATTACTTTAAAGGCAGCATTAAGGGTAAAAACTATAAAATATAAATACTAAACCACTATAAAATCCTAAGTATTTACTTCACTTATAGCTAAAGGTATATTAATAATACTA
This sequence comes from Claviceps africana, assembly GCA_018360145.1. Classification (NCBI taxonomy): domain Eukaryota; kingdom Fungi; phylum Ascomycota; class Sordariomycetes; order Hypocreales; family Clavicipitaceae; genus Claviceps; species Claviceps africana. The sequence goes on from SRPY01000485.1 coordinate 9,846, forward strand.
TTATAGGCTCCCTTACTATAATATAAAGGGCTGACTTTATATAAATCCTTAACGCTATATTACTTAAACACTTTATAGAGTTTAATAGTAAGTTCTAAAACTTAACCTAAAAACTTACTAAAATAGAGGAGAAACTCTATAAAATAAAGGAGAATAACTATAAAAGGGAAAACGCTACTATAATAGTAGTATCCACTAATATAGCTAATAAATTAACTTTAAAAATCTACAGTAAAGCTATAATACACCTATAAGGAAAAGTAAAGGCTTTCTCTGCCTTAATCCTTAACCTCCTTTATATTTATAGCCTTACTCTTAATAAGACCTTTTAGTTTACTTTACTTAAAAACACTATTCTTACTAATACTAATATTAAGAAGCTAGTATTACGCTTAATAGCAGTAGAAACTAATATTATTAGCAATACTAAGGTATAAACCTAACTTTATATAGACATTAGTGTACTAAGCTTATAAGTATAAGCTATAAAAATACTATAGCCTATAACTACACCTTTAAAGACTAGCTTTTAACCTATTAATACTAATAAAGCTAATAATAATAATCTCTTATAAAGAACCTATAAGTGCCTAAAGGTAGACTCTACTATTAATACAGTAGCTATTAAGCTAAGAATTACCCTAGCTAAATCCTAGACTAGTGTTGTAGACTATTACCCTAGTCTTTAAGGTATATTTAAATATAGAAAGGGAGGAATAGGCACCTTCTATAAAAACCCGCGAGTTTTAGAAGCTACGTTATAACGCCTTAATATATCTAAATAATATAGTATATAGGAACTTAGGATTAATAAAGTATAAGGAAACGTATTTACTTATAAATAACTGCCTTTCTTTTAGTAAAGACCTTATTAGCTATAAAGCTATAACACTATAACTAGCTATAGAATACCTTATAACCCTTATATATAAGGATATATAGTAACCTAGCTATTATAATAATCCCCTACTCTAATCTTATTAAACACTTTATTAAGCTAAAAGGCTACTACATTTCTTTTATAAACTACACTCTTCTACAGCCTTAGCACGCTTATAATAGAAACATTATATACTACTTATAAAGCTACACTAAGTTTAGTAAAAGTAAAAATAAATACACCTATAATAAAAACACTATATATTATTTATAAAGCTACACTAAGCTTAGTAAAGGTAAAAATAAAGTAAATTACCCCTCTTACTTAGCTTATAGCTATACTAACTAGCTACTTACTATAATTAATATTTCTTTTCCCTTACTTTATTACTATCTCTCTTTCCCTTTTTCTTCTATTCTTTCCTCTACCCTCTCCTTTATTACCTCTTTATAATTCCCTTTAACTGCTTTTAATATCTTTTAGCTTAAATATATACTCCTTTCTATTTTTTTATAAGCTTTATAAACTTTTATAGTAGGAACGTAACCTATATACTAAAATAGTAACTAAAGAATAAGATACTACCTATTAAAAGGCGAATTAAAGCTATAATACTATATAGTAATATACTAAGTATATTACTGCTATAGTTACTAAAAGTAAGGCCATTAAGTAAGGTGCTTTAGTTCTAAGAACAATTTATAATAATAAAAGAATTTAATATTAAGACCTTACTATCTATAAGCTAGCTTATTTATAAAGATAGAACTATATACTTTTAGGCAGTATTTACTAAGTTTAGCTACTTAATTAAATCTAGTTCTTATATTAGGAACATTAGCAAACTTAGTGCCTTATTACCTAAAAGTTCTACTAATATATTACTAAGCTTAGCGTAAAAGCCTTAGTTTAGCTTTAAGAGAATATCTTTACTTTTACTAAAAAAATCCTTACTAAGGATAAATAATAGGGTCTAATTACTAATAGCTTTATAAAATACATTAACCGCTATATCCTAAGGGAATTTACTAAAGAAAGTAACAATTACTAGATATATTTATACTTTTATAAATGCTTTAAAGCTGTAAGTATAGAAAGTAGTAAACTAAGATCCCTTTAAATAAAGTAGGGCTTCTTTAAATATAAGCGTAATATATTTAGAATAATAATGTTTATATAAATCCACTTCTACCTCCTAAATAAACGCCTTATATATAAATAGATCTAATAACTTGCCTTTATAGAATTTTATAACGCTATTAATTAAATTATAGATAACACTCCTTTTTATAGATGCCTACTATTCCACACTAATCCTCCGCTTACCTACTAGGGATTCCAGACCGAATTGTAATTTTATGTAATTTACAGTATAGGTAAACAAGCCCTTTAGTCTGCTAAAGAGCGAATTAATTACGGCCTTTATATAGCAGGTATTAATACCTTAAAGGTAATTAATATATATAAAAAGTATATTATCTATATAGTAGCTATAGAATAGCAATAGAATCACAAGTAACTCTATATAGAAATCGTGTACTATATACATAAATCGCCGGTTATTCCCCTAGTTTTAGGCTGTTTTTTTATAGAAGTTAAGAGGATTTTTAGCGTTAACCTTTATAAATATAACTGCACTAAGCATTCTAATCGTTCCTAAAGGATAAGCTTACTAGTTATTTACCTACATAGCCTATATCTAATAAACTGTAACATTTAAATAGATTTTAAAGAAGACCTTAAACGCCCTATAACAGACCTTAGCATTAATAAACAGCTCTAAGCAGCGGAACTAGTAGAACCTAAAGAACGGGATATTCTTAGCTATATAGAATATAGCGTTTATAATATAGAATATACTATATTTAAAGATACCTCTACTAGTAAGAATAAAGAAGATAATACCCTTCCTAATATAGAAGAGAAAGGAGACCTTTTTATATAATAATTGTTTTTTCTATAAAGTACTAACCTACTAACGCCCTTAACTATACTGTAATAATTATAGATATAGTGTAGAAGAGGCAGCAGTTATAACTTTACTTTTATATAATATCTCCCTTTATATTTTTACTTATCTCTAAAAAGAATATATAAAAGTCTATATAGTACACTATAAGAACGGAGGATATTGCTGTTTTCTTTTATAAGTTAATTATATATTTTACACTTTATACCTTGCTTTCCTGTTTTATTTAATAAGATTTTTAAGGTATATATAATGCTATATATTAATTTTCCTTTCTTTAATATATAAAAATAGCCAGTGTCTACTACTATATATAGTTTTCTATAATTTTACATTTTTATTTCACTTAATATATAGACTAGCTAATGTCTACTATAATGTATGGTTTTGTAATTTTCTTTTTACCTATAAACAGTCTAAAATAGACTTATCTCTTACACGCCTTAGACTTATTATAGAATAGAATTCCTTATATAAAAGGAGGATTTTTAATAATATAAGTAGAAAAAAAACTTTATAACTATATATAACTATACACCTATCTATAACTTATGTGTGTTCTCTTTTATAATTCCTCTTACAATTATTTATAACGCATTCTATAAGTTGCAAATGCCTACGCTTTACGTGCTGTATCTAGCACGTAACACTTTATATATAAATCCACTACTGCCTTTATTAATATAGCTTACTTCTTATATCTTAATATCTAACTTATTATATATTTATATAAGTAGTATATATATTTTATATAAATATAGAGCTAACTTAATGTATTTTAGTAAAATATCTGCCCTTACTTCTATTAATGCCTCTATAGAGGAGAATTTACTATATATATTAAGAGATTACTTAATTTAAAGTAACTTTAAAGATAAGTAGTTTTCTATTTATTAATAAAAGACCCTACTATATCTTTTATACTTTATTTATACTGCTATAAATAGTATACTTTACTGCCTTTTAATTAGAGATAATTTATATATATTTTATAAATAGCGCTATTATACCTATAACTAAAGGTATAAATAATTAGCTACTAATCTATAATTACGCTATCTTACTTATAATATAATAAATACTATTTATTATAGTATTACTATTAGCTATCCCCGCTATCTTGCCGCTCTTAGCGTGCTATCCTAATATATCTAGCTAAGACCTGGCTTTGCCTGGCTAAGGAAGATGTTTTTAAGGCGGGCGGGGTGCCTGTCCCCGTGCCGACGACAACGATCGCCCGACCAGGAAGTCGAGAGCGTTCCCGCCGCCGCCGCCGCCACCCCCGCGCCCGTCACCCCCGCGGCCAACGCCGCCGCCGCCTCAACAATTTCTGGTCGAGACCCGCCCGCCCCCTTGTAGCGGCTCTAGCTGCCGGCGTCGTTTACGCGCCTAGCGTCGGTCCCGGCAACAGGCTGTGACAATAACGCCTGTCTATGCCCCGCCTACCGCGTCTGTAATATAAATACCTTTATTATTCTCTTTTATATAAGAGGTAAGGTAATATAGAAGTTTATAGCAGCCCCTATTACTAAATTAAATAAAGAATAAAAAGAATAATAAAGAGAAAGGGTTTAATAAAGATAATAATTATAGTTACTAGTAGTAAATAGAGTAGGAGTAGGATATATTATAGGATCTTATTTAGTTTAAATAAGCCTTTAGGTAGGTATAAAATTAAACCCTATTATTATATAATAGGCCTATTATAGAAATATATATCCCTTTACTGTAATTTAAATTATATTAATACCTCTATATCCTCTATAGATTTTAAAGGCTTCTATATAGGTTATTTATAGCCTGCCTATTTAACTAAAATATTATATTATTAGCCTTTACCTTAGGCATTCTTAGCTACTAAGACCTCTTTAACTATATATTTTACTAAGCTAATATCCTCTTTAAACGCTAGTAAAAGTGGGTCTAAGTATATATTTTAAACTATTTAGAAAGGTAAAGGGTTATTTACTATATATTTAATAAAATTAATATAGAAAACTAAATAAATACTACTTAGGATATTAAGGTATATAATAAGAGGTGTAGAGACCTTAAGGATATAGTATTTTACTATAACTTAATTAAGCTTATAACTAAAATAGTTAGTTTTAATATATTATAGGTTAAGCTATATAAAATCCTTAACTTAAAAGCGCTTAGTAAGGCATTATAATTTATTTAAGGCATTTTACTAATATTATTAAGTAAAGTTAATTACTGCTTAGGCTAGTTATATACCCTTTTAAATATACTTAAGGAATTAAACTATATAGCCCTTAAGGGATATATAGCTTTAAGGCGATTTTAATAGGTATTAAATTAATTTTATATTATAACTATAGGTCGCTATACTTATGCTTATCTTAGTTACTATAGATATATAGTTATTTAACGCTAGCTAGTAAGTAGAAAGGTAGAATAGCTAGTTATATTATAAAAATTCTACTATTATATAAAGGGCTACCTATACTTCTTAGTTTATTTACTTTATATCTCTATTTATTTAAGGGTAATAGGTAGTAAAGAGTAACTATTTAGTCTTTATTAAAGAGTAAAGGGTAAATTAAAAGGAGTTAATTTAATTTAAACTATAGTTAAAGATAATACTATAAAGAAAACTATAGAAATACTATTAATAAAATAGAAATTAAGTAATATACTCCTTAGCTATTATACTTACTATTACCTTTAGCTAAATATATTTTAAGAAATAGTTTATAATAACTATAAGGTACTATAGTACTTAATTATTAAAGGTAGGTAGCTTTATTATAAAATTAATTAAGATTTAGAACTAATAATAGTTTAGCATTAGAATTAGCTAAAGGTGGCTCTATTAAAGCTTATAGCTTTTACGTCCTCTATAGTAGAAGCAGTTATAGATATATTACACTATATTAGTAAATATTCTATTTTAATAAAAGTTATAATAAAGGGCTTAAAAGGTTATATTTTTTTTAAGTATTTTAGTAGAGGAGAATTATATATATACTAAACTAATATAGTTATAAAGGGCTTATATTAAGGTACTTATAGTTACCTTTAAAATAATAGTACTTTATAGGCGTTAATACTATAATCTTTTATTTAAGCCTTAGTAATAGCTTTAAGTAAAAAACGTTATACTTTATTATATAAAGCTTATAGCTTTATATAGTAAGTTAAATCTACTATTAAAGCTTAGTTTTAAAGGTTTTTAATATACTTCTCTAAAAATAGCTTATATTTAAATAGCGGTATTATTAAAGCTAAAGTAGCTATAGAAGTTTTAATAGAATTCTAAGTAGAGCTAAGCTAATATTCCCTTTATATATTAATAGTAGAAATTAAAATAAAGTAGATTAAACTCTAAAGGTTAGTAAGGTTATAGCTTTTATTTTATTTATATTATAAAAAGGTATTTAGTTTAATAGCCTATAAGCTAAGGTAGTAATAAAGATAAAAGTTAAAAAGCGCTAGTGTTTCTACCTATTATACTTATTATTTTAATATCTTATATAGACTAGTAAAGTACTTTAGGTTTTTATAGTTAGTAAAGATTATAAATAATTAAGCTATACTATATAATTTAATTAATTAAGCTTTAAGGTAGGAGATAATACTTAATAGTTCTTTATTATAAATTATATAGTTTTACTTAATACTTAATAAGTAGGCTAAGTAGTAGGCTATTAGTTATAAAATGCCTTCTCTATTATACTAAAATAGGTTACCTTTTAAAGCCTTTTTTAAAATATTAGCCTTAACTATAATATCCCTTTTAAAATTCTATTAAGCTAAAACTAAGTATATAATAAATATATTTTTTAAAGTAGTAAAAGTAGCTTTATATTCTACTAACTAAATAAATAGCGTGCCTTTTTTAGTAAGTATAAGGAGTAGGCTAGTAAGGTTAAAGAAGCTAGCTATAAATTCTTAGTAAAAGTTTATAAAACTAAAGAAGCTTTAAACCCTTTATACCTTAATAGAGGCCTTTTAATTATAAATAGCTATAATTTTCTTTAAATTTAGGTAAAGCTTATACTTTATATAGATAATAAACCTTAGGTACTTTACCTTCTTTATACTAAAGGTATATTTACTAATATTAAGGTAGAGGCCTACTTTATAGAGGTAAGAGAGAACCTTTTATATATATTAAATATAATCCTTCTAAAACCTATTAGTATAAATTAAGATATTATTAAGGTAGGCAGTAATATATAGCTTAAAGGCGTTATTTAAGGCGCTATTAATATAACATTAAAATGTAGCTAAAGCCCTAGCTAGGCTAAAGGGGTAGATAAGCTACTTAAAGAGGCTAAATTATATATAGAAAGCTATAAAGTGTTTATTCCCTACCGCTACCTATAGGCAATAAAAGGCTATATAAACATTAAGCTTTATTAACTACCTAGCCTCTACTAAGGATTATAAGGTCTCCTTTACTAGTAAGAGTAAGTATTAGTCTTAATCTATAACCTTATTTAAAGTATAATAGTTAATATAAAATTACTATCCTCTATTTACTTTTTTAATAAAGAGGACTAATACTATAGCTAAGGAGGATAACACTTAAATTTACCCTTTATCTATTAAGTCTATAATTTATTTTTAAATTTTAAAGAGTTAGTTATAGAGTATATTATATAGTAGTGCCTATAAGAGTTCTAAGGTAGAGCTATTAAGGTTATTTTATAAGTATATATAGTAATTTAAATAGCTTTAATATAGTAGAAGGGCATTTACTTTTTCTTTACTAAAAATATTTATAAAATCCTATAACTTAAGTAAGAGCTATATAGTAATATTACTATTTAAAGGAATAGAGCTATTTACTATATTTAATAAAATAGCATTAATCTCTTTTAAACTTATTACTATAAAGGTAATAAGTATATTTAATTTAGCTATATATTATACTAAGGCTATATAAATAGATCTTAATACTGCTATAGTAGAGATAGAAGTGTAGTAGCTATTTAAAGCTTAAACTTAAAGGCTTAATTAAGCTTTTATAATAAAATAGCGTTAAGTAGTGTAAATCTTAATTTTATTTTATAATAATTAAGGTAATTTAAGGATATAATTATATAAAAGACTTAGGATTATATAGGCTATAATAAAGAATACCTATTTATTAATATTAGCTATAAAGCAGACTAAGTAGGTAATATATAGGCGCTTTATAAGGGCTTAGTTCTATTTTAAGGTAGCTTTTACTGCTATAGTAACTTAATATAATATAAAGAGAGGGATACACTAAAGTTTTAAGTATTATATAATATATTTACTTATAGTAGTAAAACTATTATAACTACTATTAACTTAAGTAATAAAGAATATAGTATTATTATAAAGAATAAGTAAGAGAAATAGCGGTTCCTTTATATAGCTTTTTATCTCTTTATATAAATATATAAGGTTATTAAAAAGTTAGTAATATAATTTATTACTAAATTAATACCTACTACTAAGACTTAAGTAATAGATATCTCTTTTTTTAAATTAAACTTAAAAGGTTTATTTACTATTTCCTTATTAAAAACCTTATATATTTCAATAGCTACCTTATTTAAGTAATAAGTAAAAAGAAGGTTATAACTTTAAATATAGTGTTTTACTATATTATAATATAGGTATTAGCCTGCTTAACACTGCTATTTAATAATATTCTATTCTACCTATAGTACTTATTTACCCTTTATTAAGTGAGGTATTTTACTCTAAGCTTTATTTTTTATAGGCCCTTTATTTGCCTTTAATGCAGTGTTTTTAAAGGTAATAGCGTTAACATTAATTATAAAAACATCCCCTTTATAGTCCTAAGCTTAGTAACTATATTAGTAGGCTTTAGTATATTCTTTTAGGTAGTAAGAGTTAATATTTAAGGTAATGCTATAGTAATAGTTAACTGCTTTATAGTAATTATTATAAAGGATATTATAGCCTATATAATAGTTATATATATATTTATTAAATATAATATAAAGCTTAAAGAGTTTTACTATATTTACTTAATTAATACTTTTAATAAAAATAAGCTTTTACTTAAAATAAATATAAAAGTCGTTAAAACACTTATCTATATACTATTTAAGTTAATTTAGTTTAAAGACTACCTATTTCTTTTAGTAAGGGTCTGTAAATATACTATTAAGGTATTAAAGAAAGCATTAAAGGTTATACTTAAAGGTATACCTTAATTTAAAAAATAAAGCAATATATTTTTATATTTTTAAGCTTAAGTTCTAATAAATTAAGAACTATTTATTATAATTAGTGCTAATAAAGTCTAAGTTAGCCTTTAATTTATAAGCTATAAAGCTTTATTATATCTAAAAAGAGGCTTTATTATTATTATATAGTATCTTTATAGAGAGCGGTTTACACTTAAGCTGTTTTAATATAAGGACTACAGTTATTATAAAGGTTACTAATATAGCGCCTTATATTACTACCTTTACTGCTACTATATAGAGGTATATCTCTATTAATTACGCTTTATATTATATAATTATTTTTAAAAGAAGTATAGTTTATAAATATTATTAAGTTAACCTTAGTGGTTATTACTTATTAAGTCTATATTAACTGCACTATATTTATTAATAGTTAATAAATATTATAAACTAACTTAAATAGCTACTATAATTTAATATTAATAGAGTTATTATTAATTATAAAGAGAAGGGAAGTCCTTTATCCCTTTTTTTCTTCTATTAGTTTATATACTTTTAGATCTTTATACACTTACTTAATAAAGTCTTAATAGAGCTTTACTAAGAACGGTCTTTATAAGAGTATAGTAAGGCCCTATAGGTAGTATATATCCCCTATCCTTTCCTAATAAGGCTAATAAGCCCTTCCTACATTATTATACATTTAGGATCCGAGCCACCAGCTTGAATCCATCACATTAACTTAACTTTACTATATTTATAAAGGAAAATTACTTTATTACCTTAAAAATATATAATATTACTAAAGGGTTAATTAATTAAAAAGCCTTTAAACTTAATAAGCTTTTAATAAAGTTCTTTAAAGTTTATAGTAAACTATTTATTTATATTTTCTTTAATTTACTTAATATATACTACTATATTAAATACTATTTAATATTATTTTAAAAGGCTAAAGTTATAATTCTTTATAAATTAAGTAAGTTCTTTAAAGAAAAAAAGTATATTAATATTTAAAGATTAATCTTTCTTTTTAATATTATTACTAAAGTTTTAAAAATAGTAGTAATAGTATAAATTATTTATATAATTAAAGAAAGTAATGCCCTTTTAAAGCTTTAAATAAATAACTATATTAATTATTTTATAGAGATAGCTTTAATTAGTTTAATAAAGGTAATATATATAATATAATACTATAATAGTATTATTTTATTTTTTTAACTAAATATTTTTATTATTTTTAATATAGTATATTATATATAATTTATTTAAATAATAGTTTTTACTAAACTTTATACTTAAATAGTATATTAAATCTAAGCCTTTATTATATTATATAAAGCTTACTTTATATTTAATAATTAAATAATAACCCTTTATTTAGTATTTATAAAGGTCCTTCAAAGGTTCTTTATATTTTTAATTCCCTTTTTTTCCTTTATATTACCTTACTTTATATTAAACTTATAATAGTTAACTTAATATTAATACTTAGCTTTTTTAATAATATTAATATTTTAATATATAGCTATATAATAAAAACGACTTAAGCTTAATTTAAAACTATATAAATAGTTTATTAAAATTAGTTTTATAAATTTAGCTCAAAGTTTTACTTATAAAAAAGTAAACTTATTTACTTAAGTAAAAAAAGATTATTAATAATAATATTAGTTTAACTTAAAACTATAATAATTTAGCTAGTATAATTAACTTACTTCTTTAATATTTATTATAGACTAGCTTAAAGGCATGCTACTTTCTAGCGTTAATAAAGTTTACATTAATCTTACCCCTTAAAAAAGAGAGAAAAGTAGAGGGAAAACTATTTTAGTTTATATAGGTATTTATTTCAATAAAAGCTTAAGGTTTTATTTAGCTTTATTAAGTCTTTTTTATAAAATTATAATAGTTTTACTAAATTTTCTTTATAAAACTATAATAGTTTTATTATAGCTTTATAACACTTCCTTTACTATTTCTACTTTATATTTAAGTTAATAGCTTAAATGTATTATATAGCCCTTTATTAAGTTATTATACTAGTAAAGTAATAGTAGTATAGTTATAAAATAATATTATTTTACTTATATTTTATAAAATTAATATAAAATAACATTATTTTATTTATATTTTATATATTTACTACCTACTATAGCCTTTCCTTTTATATATTACTTAATTATATAGTCTATATTAATAATAATAAATAAATAAATAAATAAATAAATAAATAAATAAATAAATAAATAAAAGTTAAAATAAATATATTTATTGCTATATAATGCACTTTTTTTTTAATAGAAGCCTTTTATATTCTTTACTATTTATTTTATTAATAGTTATAATCTTTCTCTCTTTTATATTTCTTAAAGTTATTTATTTTAATATTATATTTTTATTATTTCTTTAGCCCTTTATTACTATTTTATAATATTATTAAAGTATTTATATTAATAAATTAATATAAAACTTTATTCTTTTAGTATTAATTTATAAATAAAGTAGCTATTTCTCTAATATATATTATAACTATTTTGTTATTAAATTAAAACTATTTATAAAGGAGGTATATTTTATTTTTTATTTAAAAATATTATAAAATAGTTATAAAATAAATAAATGTTTAAAAACTATATTAATTATTACTAAAGCTTTTATATCTTTCCCTTTACTATTATTTAAATAGTATATAAATAAAATCTTTATAAAGGGAAATTTCTATAAAAATTCCTTTAAAAGTATTAAAAAGAAAAAGAATAATATTTATATTTAATGTAGAAATAATATAGTATTTTATAAAAAGTATAGCTATTAGCCTTTAAAAATAAATTTATTAAAGTTATATTAGCTTTATATTATAATAAAGAGAGAATATAACTAAAAGTTATAAATTTATACTATTAACTTAAAACTATATTAAGTATACTATAATATTATTATAATAATTAAATAAACAGTAGCTATTAAAAATTTAATTATAAATAAAATAGAGTTAGTTTTAACCCTTAAGTATTTTAAAATAGCTTAATGATATAAATAATAATATATTTATATTTAAGCTACTATAGTTTAAAAAGAAAAGCTTTAAAATACTTTAAATACAATTTAATTTAAATTTTAAAAAAATATTACTAGTACTTTAAATAGTTTTTAAAGTATACTTTAAAAGCTTATAACTACTTTAAGTAGTTTATATAAAATACTTTAGTAATAAATTATTAATAATATAAATAATAGCTATAAAGCTATTAAAAGGGATTTATTTTATTATTAATAATATAAAGCTTTATTTTAAAATTATTACTTTACTTTATTTAAGCTATTAAAGTATTTAATAACTATAGTATAATCTTTATATAAATTTACTTAAAATATAGTTAATACTATAATAAGTCTTTAATAGTAAATAATATTATTAATATAATAAAGTATTTATAATAAAGTACTACTTTTAAATACTTTATTTATTTTTTTATTAAGCTTTAAATTTAAAGTAATAACTTTTTAAAATAAACTATTAATAATATTCTTTAATATTTAATATATATTAAATATTAAATATATATAAAGGGCAAATAATACTTATTAAAAATCTTTTTAAGTATATTTTACCTTTATAGCTAATATATTACTTACTATAAATCAATAAATACCTTTAGTATTTTTTATTACTTTTTTACTTATATAAATTAATTTTATAAATATATTAAAGCTATTTTATAAAGGCTTTAAAAAACTATTTAATATTTACTTTATTAATTTTAAAATATAAGCTAATATTATTTTTAATATATTAATATTAAAGCTATAGTACCTTTACCTCCCTTTTATTATTAAATTAAAATACTTTATATATTTTTAAAATATTAAAATAAGCCTAAATTTTATATTAAAAATCTTTAAATACTATTACTTTTATTTTAATATTACTATAAAAATATATTATTCTTTAGCTAAATAAAAATTAAAAATTAAAAAGAAAGTAAATATATTAACTTTAGCGCTTAAATATTACCTTTATAATTTTTTTAATACTTTTTTATTTTTTAATTTAAAAAATATTATAATTACTTTAAAAGTTATTTATATTCTTTTTACTTTAAAGCTTATTTCTTTTTTTATTTCTTTTATTAAAAAAACTAGTTTTTAATTAATATTAATATTAATTAAATATATTTAATATAAAACCTATAGTATAGAGCTATTTATAGATTATTTTAATATTTTATAGTATTTATTACTATATTATTTACTACTTTTTAAAATTATTTAATAAAAGTATATAATATATAAAGTTGTTATAGCTTTATATTATATAGTAAAAGACCTTTAAAGTATTTATATTTTATAAATAAAAGCTAAAATTTTAATAAACTTTTATTTTTAATTATATTTATAATATCTTTAAAACTATTATTTATTTATATTTACTTTAAAATATCTTTATTATAAAGTAAAACTAGCCTTTACTATATTTTTACTTTATATATTATAATTTTTAATTAAGTAACAAAATTTAAAATAGTTTTAAAAGATATTTATATTTATTTATATTATAAACTACCCTTTTGTGATAGGCTAGGTCTTTAACGTAGCCTAGCTTAGCCTATAGCTAGCGGCGGTTACTAAGCCCTATATATAACTAGCAATATAAGTGTTAATTAACTAAAGACCTATAACTTTAATTAATATATATTCTTTTATCCTAGCTAATTAGTATAGCTAGTATATAGTTAGTAAAGAATATACTAACCCCACTATATTTATATTTAACACTTATAATAGCTTAATTAAGCTAGACTATAAAAGTTAATTAAAGTTTTAAGTTATAGATTTAAGTCCTGCTAGCTATATATAGTTATAATAGGTATAGTAGAGACTTAGCTTAAGTTTATAAAACTTAATTAAGTAATAAATAGGTTTTAAAGAATATATAGGTATTGCTTAAAGAGTAGAGATATATAGAGCTAGTAAAGCATTATAAGGCTTTAGTAAGGAGCTATATAATAGGCTAGATCTTTAACCTAGCCTAGCTTAGCCTATAGTTAATAGCAGTTACTAAGCTTTATATATAATTAGTAATATAAGTGTTAATTAACTACAGACCTATAACTTTAATTAATATATATTCTTTTATCCTAGCTAACTAATATAGCTAGCATGTACCTAGCAAAGGATGTGCTAACCCCACTATATCTACGCCTAACACTCGCGATGGCCTAATCGGGCTAGACCATAACACCTTGATTAAATTAACTTTAAAAGCTAAGTAATATATTTTCTTTATTAATATATTAAAAAGTATTAAATTACAAAAAAATAAAAAGTCTTTAAAATTAAAATTACTTTAACTATGATTTTCTTTAAAGTTAATTAAATTCTTTAAATATAACTTTAATTATATAATAATAAATATCTTTATCCCTTTAAAACTAAAGATATAAAAGGCTAAAAAAAGTTAAAAAAAAAATTAATAAAAAGCTATTAAAATTATAACCTTAGCTTTTTAACTATTAATATTATATTATTATAAATAATATAGAGAATATAAGTAAATAAAGAAATAAAGGTAAAAAAGTAGTAAAGGGGTTTAATTATAAAATAATTTAAAGCTAATCTTTAATATATAAATTATAAATTTAAATTTATATTAACTTAAGTTTATTATTTATTTATATATTTCTTTATTATACTTTATAGTAAAAAAGTCCTTTATATTTTTAAAGTTTTTTAATAGTTTTTAAATTAATTAAATATATCTCTTTTAATAAATTAAAATATTTTACTATTTACCTATACTTTATATATTTTATATTAAAAAGATTTCTTTTACTTTATATTTAATAAAATTTAAATTATTTTTTAAAAGAAAAAAAGTTAAATTTAATTAATAGTTAATAAAGATTATAATAAAAGTAAATTAATAGTAATATATTTATAAAGATTAATATAAAAAACTAAATAAATACTATAAAAAATATTAAAGTAAATTATAAATAATATAAATAATATAAATATATAGTACTTTACTATTATTTTATTTAGTTTTTATAATAGTTTATTTATTTTAATATATTAAAGATTAAATTAAACTATATTTTTTATTATAAAATACTTAATTAAATATTAAAAGTAATTAATTAAATTCTATTACTATTATTAAGTAAAATTAATTACTACTTAAGTTAATATAGTACTTTTTTAAATGTATTTTAAAAAATATATAATATAGCTTTTTATAGAGGTTAAACTTATAGAAATATTTAAAATATAGTTAATAAATAATATATTAAATTTATATATAGCTATATTAGCACTTACCTTAATAAGTAAAAAGGTTTAGTTATTTAAAGCTAGCTAATATATTAAAAAATAATTAACTTAATTAAACTAAAAGAATTTAACTATAATTTATAAAACTATTTAAACTTTTTAATTAATTTATTTTATACCTTTATTTATTTAAAGGTAATAAATAATAAATAAAAGCCATTTTATATATACTTTAATAGTTATAGTAATTATTACTTTTAATTAAATAAACTTAAATAATTAGTTTATAATAACTATTAAGTATTATAATACTATTTTATTTATAGTTAAAAGGTTTATTATAAAATCTATTAATATTTAAAACTAATAATA
>SRPY01000486.1:0-25501 GCA_018360145.1 Claviceps africana
CGGCCAGATCATCCGCGACCCCGGGCCCGGCGTCTTCTGCGACGACGCCATGGACCCCGTCATGAAGCTGTGGACCGCCCCCGACGAGCACGCCAGGACCCGCCTCGTCAGGGATGCCATGCGCCACCTCAACAGCGTCGGGCTCGTCGGCGTCCACGACGCCGGCACCCGCCCCGACGACGTCCGCCTGTACAACAGGCTCGCCGACGGCCCGGACTGGACCGTCCGCGTCTACAGCATGCTCGAGTGCGCCCGGTCCAACGCGTACTGCCCCGCCGACGCCACCAGGATTGCCAGGAGGGATTCGCGCCTGTGGGTGCAGAGCGTGAAGCTCTTTGCCGGTAGGTCCCTCTGCTGCGCCCCCCCCCCCCCCCCCCCCCCCCCCTTTCCTCCCTCCGTCTTTTCCTCTCCCACCAAAAAACCCCGAACCTCCTCCCCCCTTCTCATCGCAATTCACACGCCCCCCCTAGACGGCGCCCTCGGCAGCTGGGGCTCCGCCATGCTCGAGCCCTACGCCGACAAGCCCACCTCGACCGGCTCCCTCCTCCTCAACACCACCGCCATGACCAACCTCGCCACGTCCTGGGCCCAGCTCGGCTTCCAGGTCAACGTCCACGCCATCGGCGACCGCGCCAACCGCCAGGTCATCGACGCCCTCATCGCCGCCCTCGCCAGCGTCTGCCCCGAGGCCCAGGCCCGGCCGCCCAACCACGAGGCCCTCCGCGTCTGCCAGGCGAAGCGCCGCTTCCGCATCGAGCACGCCCAGATCGTCCACCCGGCCGACCAGCGGCGCATGCACCGCGTCGGCCTCATCCCCCCCCTCCAGCCCACCCACCCGACCGACGACATGCGCTTCGCCCAGCACCGCCTCGGTCCCGTCCGCACCGCCTCCTCGGCCTACCGCATGCGCTCCTACCTGCCCCTCGGTCCGATCCTCGGCAGCGACTTCCCCGTCGAGCCCCCCAACCCCTTCCACGGCATCTACGCCGCCGTCACCCGCAAGAACCCCGCCACCGGTCTCGGCCTCGACGCCTCCCCCCGCGGCTGGCACACGGACGAGGCCCTGACTCTGGACCAGGCCCTCTGGGGCTTCACCGGCGCCACTGCCTACGGCGCATTCCTCGACCGACGAGCCGGCCTGATCCGGGAGGGTGCCTTTGCCGACTGGGTCGTCCTCGACAGGCCCGTGCAAGATATTCCCGTCGAGGACCTTCGCACCCTCACCGTCAAGGAGACGTGGGTTGCTGGGAAAAAAGTGTACGAGAGGGGCGGAGGGAGAGACAAGGGGGTGGAAGAACCAACGTCAAAAACAAAGCATTGACAACAAACAGAGACGGACAATCGTGCACTGCACGTACGCCCGCACTGTACATGTAGGGCGCCTGTCGAGCCGAAGTCGCGACAAGAACCCGAGAACCGACGTAAAGGGTCGAGGCAGGACGCCGCGCTCGAGTCCTTCGTGACGGGCGTAAAATACCATCGCATTTTGTGACTTTCTTCTGTGCTCTAGACTACATGGTCTGCGTGATGCCCTCCGTACAGACTGCCATAGGTGGCGCGCCAGCTTGTATCTGCGTTGCTTCATTTGGTTCTAGACATTAGAATTGGACAATCGTCTCGTCATCCATCCATCAAATCTCCCACTCGTAAGTCCCTTGCCAGGAGAGCATAAACACATTATGAACAAAGGAAATGAACATGAAAATAGAAATAATATAAAGAGAAAAAGATAAAGGAAAAAAAAAAAAAAAAAAAAAAAAAAAAAACCCGGAGCTGGTGCTGCTCGAGGACACCAACCATGCATTGCAACAACGCCGAGCGCCGCCCAAGCCACTTTGGCTACGATTCCCATCCGTTCAACGTAACCTTTTTTTGCTTAGCAAAATCCCTTCTTTCTCCATTACTTGCAGGCGTCGACGCTTCCCACGGTCCCGGTTTACCTTTTCGAGATGCATTTGCTCTCGAACCATTTGGCAAACTTGACTGTGGGAACATCCACCGCCCTCCAGAACACATCCGCCCACCAGATTACGGTGGGAATGCAGAACATGGCACCGAGCACAAATCCAGCATTGTACCAGTAGCCTTCCACCCCCGTCAGTCGGTACGCCACTTTCTCCCAGTGGTAGCCGACGGTGTGCATCGCTGGGCCGTGCATGAGGTACAAGGCGTAAGAAATCTTGCCAAAGTACTGCACCACTGCTGAGTTGAAGAGCCGCTGCCATCTGCGGGAGTGCCCCACTGCTAGCAGGAAAATGACGGCACCCACGGATTGCCAGTATCGGTACTCTTCTTCGCTCCACCACTTAGGGATAAGCGACGTAAGATATATCCATCCTGGGGCCTCCTTGCCGCCGTCGTCGGGCTGCGACATCAGAAACAGGCCCAAGATGCTGACAGCGGCCCAGAAGAGCCCCTTGGCAACGCCGTGACTTTGCCGAGGCCGCGCCTTCTCGCTCAGAGGCAGCGTGAGAGGCGAAACGTGCGCCTCTCGTACATGATCCATCTCCGCAAGCAGCATGCCGCAAAAGAACAAGCATAGTTCCCATCTCGAATGTCGATAACTGAACCACATGATACCGCACACGGCCAGAAACCTGAGACTGCATCGGAGCCGTGCCGTGCCAATAATGGTTAGGAAAAGATAGAGCGAGCATCGGAATTCCACAGGAATCGTCCACAAGTGGACATCGTATGCTGAGAGAGGCACAGTCAGTAAAGCCTCAACTGGGAAAGACGTATGGCATCTTCTCTTACATGTGCTTCCACCAAATTTGTTCCAGTCAAAGACATGAACAAAGTTGTACATGTGAGTTGCCCAGTCCCTGTACTGTGCATAGACAGATTGCATAAGCGCAGGGTGCGGCTCAACAACGTTCTTCATATACGTGCGATCCTGGGCAAATTCTCTAGTCCATTCGTAGGCCCCAATTCGCAACAGAGAGACAATCATCAGTGTGGAAATGGCAGTCGGTAAATAGAGTCGAATGGCTCGGCGAAAAGTCAAGGAGCTCATGGTTGTCGCGAAATCGGACATGGCGCCACTGCGAATCAATTTGAGAGGCCGATAGGACAATGCGTATCCTGATATGACAAAAAAGACGCAGACAGCAGGGGGGCCCTGGTACCATAATCTGACAAGAGGGAGTTTCAAGAAGTGATAGTTATCTTCCCCCGTACCCCAGCTTTTGGCAATGGTGAAGGCTTGATAGAAGTAGTGGCAGAAAAAGACGAAAAGAGCAGCAAGCCCTCTTATGCCGTCCAAGTAGGCCGTGGGTGCTAATCTGGCAGGGCGTATCTGTTCCCGGGCCTGTCTTCCCTGCAGAAAGCTCGGGACCAAGAAGACGATGCCTCGCCAAAATAGGATCCGCCAAGACGTAGCGAGAAGTTGGTTGCATGAGTTTGTGAATGCAGAAGTGTATTTGGAATAATGAGGCAGCTTGACCCTGACTTGAAACAGCGATTCAACATCGCTAATGCTGTCCTCGCTATCCGAATCAAATGCAGGTCCTTCGTGCAAGAGCCCCACGTCTTCCCCGTGTGGAAGACTTGGTAAGGACTCGTCGAGTCTCGTCATGGCAGCGGGAATGGAAACAAGACTTGAAGAATATTTGTAAATGGTACCACGTAAAAGAGTCGTCCAGTTTGGCGAAAGACGAGAAGGACCCGAGAAAGGGCAACAAGGAAACAAAAAGAACAGAAACAACGCGGGGTATCAAAGAAGAAGGAAGAAGGGAATGGCGACACGAGGAGGCAGAAAGGCGGGCGGCAAACGACTGTCGAGGGCCACAGGGAGAAGTCGAGGCGTGTCACCGGATATTGACCTTGGTCGACCGACCCGAATCGAATTCGCAGGCTCCAAAGAGAAGTAGAACAAGCGGGCGATCCGTCTCTGCGAGCCGGATCTTGTCCTCTTACACAAGAATAGGCTATCGAGTCTGGGGAAGGGACGGTTCGCGGTGAGATGTGAGGTTGGGAGAAAAAGATGACAGACGATGAACAAGTGAGCGGGAACAAACTCGATAGATATCTGAGGAGAGAAGGAAGAAGACTGAAACCTTCCAATCTACCGGGACCTCCATACGGACGTCGAGCAGCCGGTCGAGAGTCGACAGGATACATTGGCACAGAGGTGGCAATACCCAGTGAGACAAGGTTGGAGGGATCGCACATGCCTCTCCCACTGCCAGCAGCTGCCAGCAAGTAGCTAACAGACCGCACAAGCCGTCGTCGAGCGTGGAGAAGTCGGACCATGACTGGGCTGGGTCGTTCCTTCCGCAGAGTCATCGACAGGCCAGCCCCGCCGACCCGGGAGGCAGGATGACGTCTCCGTTCCTTGATGCTCATCGCTCTTTACCATCGGAGAATTTGAGTTACTTCTGAGAGGCAGACAGGCAGTCAGTCTTCATCCGAGACGGCAGAAGTGCGCCAAGGCCCAGAGGACGGATATTGAAGACATGGTTTACGACCGCCAGGGCCGACGGAGAGGGCCTGGGCAGACGCTGCGTCAGTCCTGACCCGGACGGACAAAACGGAGGAACGGGGGGTGGTTGCGCCGACCATCTTCGGTCGCAGGGTCGCCCCTGCCCTGTTGGTAAAGTACCTATGTACACATGTGGCTACACACGTGTTTCGCCCGTGTCGCAGGCGCAAGGCGGACAGAAACGTCTAGAACACCACGAGCGAGACACCAGACACGCTGGCTTGGGAGCGCCGTAGGAAACTCTGCTCGTCGTGCAACGGCCGTTGTTTACCCTCTGTCGCTGCGTTGTGGCAGGCAAACGCACCGCATCGTCAACATCAGCGCGTTTCAAGATGAGCTGCCTTGGCTTTGCCTTTGTGCGGGCCAAGAGTCTCAGACGGTACACGAGCGAGCGATGGCCGGGATCTCGCGGCCCAATCTGCCTGCGCTGGTTATCATCATGTCATCACATGAGAAGTATCGAGTATTGGGTCAAGGGCGTTGTGTTGTTTTTTTTTTTTTTTTTTTTTTTTTTTTTGCCCCTTCCCTCTCGGTGCAAACACGACTCCCCGTCATTGTTTGCCCGAATGCGTGTTTGACCATGAGAACACTGGATTCGCCCGCGCCACGCTCGCTCAAGCTCAATCATGGGCGTGGCCGTACTTTGTCTTTGAACATGCACGCGAGCGACTCGACATACCAGCTCAAGGGCTCAGCGGCTTAGCGAGCCTCTTCCGCGTCCCGCGACTATCAGATCATGCAGGTGCTAGGACCGCCTCTGTGTACTGCTGCGGTGTGATGTACATATGTATGTATGATTGACTAGGGATCTCCATCGATAAGCCGTTCTACGCCCGCAAACGGACGGCACTGGATTGACGACGGAGCCGAAAAAACATCACATGATCCCAGGAAGTTGACGCTCAACGACTGCCCAGTCTCCCCCCCGGGTACGCCATATCGGACATTGGGTGCGCAGGTACAAGGGAAAAGGCACCATTAGGTCAAATCCGGCCCGCCTCAAGCTGCCTCTAGTCGGTATCGAGCCTGGCATCCCACGTGCGTTGTCGACGGCAAGTCCGAATCTATCGAGGAGACTGCTCCTGGTTTTGCCATTGCAGGCTAGCGTGCTTTATTTGCCAGACCCTCCCCGTCGAAGCATTACCCAATGACCAAATAAGTCTGTATTTGCGGGAGAGCATCCCGTCGATTCTTCTTGTTAATAAGGGACCGCATCGTCGTCGCCGACTTGTCTCACCGATCGCCGCATGTCTCGTCTCACCGCTACGTTAGCTACCACATTGTCCGCTGCCCAAGACCCAATGCGTAATACCCAACAAGAGCCAACCAACCCCTTTTGCCTCATCATTGCCTGGCAAAAGTCAGCTCGATGTGGTGAATTGCGCAACAGCTTACTATACAATCTAGCCAACACCCAGCAAAAAGAAACCAGGTCAAAGCGTTGTAATGCATCAAGAGAAAGAAAAACCAAGTAGTCATGTTTGTCCACGGTGGGCGGGGAAAGAAAAGAGAAAATAAGAAAGAAAAGAAAAGAAACCCCAAGACAAAGACACATGAATAGTCCTCGTATCGTTACCGGCTATTTTCGGGTATGGGCAACTGCACCTGGCTCGGCTTCGCCTACTGCGATGCTCATCGAAATGACCTGCTCCACCGGTACCCTATCGTTGGGCTCGGAAATCAGCAAGGGGAGGAAAAAGCAATGATTGATTCAGAAGAGCGCTGTTGACTTCTTCGTGGAAGAATTTTTCGCGTCCAGAACCCGGAATACCGCATCCGGGCTCAACCACGGACATTTCAGCATGCCATTTAGGACTTTTGTTCACTTGGCCTCCGCCATTATTATTTTTCTTCCTTTCTTTCCAATTTTCTTCACCAGAGGCTCTGCCTGCGGGGTCATCGGAAGGTGCCCGACGTCCCCGGTCTGAGCGCAATCAAGGGATGTTTGGGACGATTTGAATTTGTCAGAATGTTTTTCCTCTTCTCATCAGCAAAGAGGTACATTCACCAAATAAAGAAAAAAAAAAGGATGGAATTTTCGTGTTCCAGGTGCTTTGCTTTCATCTAATTGCCACCCACACGCAGAGTATAAATTTTCATTTGCATGTCCCATTCCTGCACATGATGAAGCGCGCATCAAACACTCGCTGTACCAATCTCAAATGATTCCAGAATGCAGTATTTTTGCTTCAAAAGAACGCCGTCATAACGCCCGAATAATTCGTTTCACTTGTTATACGCCTCGGCTCACTGGTCTCTAGTTCTCAAGCCAGTCTAAAAACTGAGGCGTAAAGTAGCTGACTACAATCGTCGCACCTGCCCGTAGAATGCTTTCGGTAGCTTCAAAAGCCGCTGCTTTCAGATCAAACACTCCAGCCTTGGCTGCGGCATGGATCATGGAGTATTCGCCGCTGACTTGATATGCAGCGATGGGAAGGTCCTTGCCCAGCTCCTTGGCATCGCTGATGATGTCAAGATACTGCCCTGCGGGTTTCACCATGATGACATCCGCACCTTCGCTGAGATCACGAACGATGGCGCGACGGGCCAGCCCTCGGCCACTAGGTGGCAGTTGGTAGCACTTGCGGTCTCCGAAAGAAGGCGCAGAGCCGGCTGCGTCGCGAAATGGACCATAGAGACATCCGGAGAACTTGGCAGAGTAGGACATGAGCGTCGTCTTGTGGGCGATGCCCTCCTCGATGAGCTTGAGCTTGATGGCGCGAATGCGTCCGTCGTTCATGTCTGAGGGAGCGACACAGTGCGCACCAGCCTTGGCGTAGGCAATAGCCACGTCAGAGATGCGGTCCACGGAAAGCTGATTGTTCAGGCTGCCGTCGTCGCGCAGAATTCCACAGTGCCCGTGGGAGGTATATTCGCACAGGCAGACATCCGTGCAGATGTACATCTGAGGGAAGCGGCTCCGAATGAGGCGAATGGCCTGAATAACGGGACCTTCGGGATCGTCGGCAGCAGTACCCAATGCATCCTTGGTACCAGGCTTCATGGGTACACCAAACAGCATAACGGAGCGAAGGCCCTTGCGGACGAGCGGCTCGAGGAAGGACGCAAGCTTGCCGAGGCCGAGCTGGTACTGGCCGGGGAGGGACGCAACCAGGTTCATGTCGTCTTCGCGGTCGGTGACGAAGATGGGGTAAATGAACATGGACTTGGTCAGCTGTCGCTCGGCCTGCCACGAGCGAGCCAGCGGATGGTAGTAGCCTCCGTGAAGTTGGCTGCCGATATCACCGGATATGCTCACGCTCGTGGCAGCAGTGCTCGCGTAGGACGCGGCTCGAGAAATGTGCGAGACTCGATCATCGTATGTTGACACGGAGGGGGCCAGAGGCGGTCGACGGGGGGCATTGTTGCCACCCTCTCGAGAAAGAGTGAGGTCCTGGATGAGACTGGAGAAGGACATTGCGGCGACCGACAAGAAAGATGACTTGTCGAGGAGAGGTTCGACTTTCGTATGTGTTTTCGTGTATTAGTGAGAGAGGGCGAAGCGTGTTTCTGTCGGAGAGGGACAGAAAAGACGATGAAGAAGGTACTAGGAGAGGTAAGCCGACTTCCGATGAGGGTGGCGGAGTTTTAGGTAAATTTGCGACGTCGGAAGGCGCAGGCCTATCCACACCAAGACTGGCAGAGAAGCGAGCAAAACGAATGTCCCTGACTTCTTCCTCAAGAAGAAAATATACGGCCCAGTCAGGATGGCAGATAACGGAATGATGCGGTTGCTTGTCAATTGGAAGGCAAAAATGGAAGCAATAACGCAATGGCGGACTGTAAGAAACTCGGTTTCGCCGACAAGCAAACAGCCAATCAGCGACGAGAGAATGCTAATGCGAGGAGACCGCCACACCCATCGTGGTTGGTCGGCTGCCAAATCGAACTTCGGATGTTTGCAATTCCGGAATCCGGGGGGCGGAAAACGACAGTGCGAGGAACAAAGCCCGTTCGCGCCAGGACAAGTCCGGCAACACCACCCGTCTCGTCTTCGTGTCGACACGTTCGATATCGAGTCGGCGGCTTGCGGATGATCATCGCTTCCCTGCCTTGATCGCAGGATTTCGTCGTATTGTGCCGGTCGTACCGCGGAAATTACATCCTTCAGCTCGTCGCAAAGACCTTTGCTTTCCCTTTATTTTTTTGGTTCATCATTTGTTGCAAAGCATGATTCAGGATTCCGAGTGACGTACAACATATATCGTCTTTCCGCGGGCTTCGCCGCCACGGGCTCATTGTCGTAGGCAGTAATATACGATTCGTTGTCTTTGTACTCAACCAATTCTATATATTCTCCCCGGGCTCGCGCTCTACAAGTACACAGCCTCGTTTTACTAGAATGTCCATTTTTTACACCATCCATTAATACATCCATCTTCCAGGGCATCAGGCCTATTCTTGCATCGCCATCCCTTGCCCTCCCAACACAGCCCCAGCGTCTATAATCCTCGGAGCAACGTGTTGTCACGCCTGTCCAAGGCCATATATCGCTCCTTCAGGACCTCTGCAGCACTGCGCTTGTCACCAGTTGGCCTCTGAAAGCGCTGATCTAGTGCCTTTTGCACAGGATTCAGCGCCGCCAGGTCTACATGTCCCAGAGCGGTCCCTGCGCCAGTCAAACCAACCGCGGACTTGACTTTTCCCGCGGCCTCGGCAGCCTTGTCCTTCTCCTTCTCAAGCACGGACTGGGCAGTTTTCTGAGCCTCGGCAGTTGTCTGACTTACTTTCCTCTCCACCTGCTGGGCCGCTCTCCACGCAGCTAGTTGAGCTTGCAAGGCGTTGTCCCTGACCTTGGCCGCGAAATCCTCCTCCTCTGCCCTGGCCTTTTCAAACACACTCTTCGCTTGGTCCTTGATGATGCCGGCGGCGGATTGCGCCCCTGCTTGGGCCTTGCTGACTGCCGTCTGCAGCTCGTTTTTTGCCTTGGCAGCACTATCCTCAATGGACTCGCCAAAAGCCACATCCCAGAGCGATGCGATGCGATCCTCCAGGCCCTCGCGGACGTCTTCCCAGTCGGTGCGTTGCACCCACCTCACTGCCCTTTCTATCTCGTCATTCCATCGTTCCTTGGCGACTTCAACGGCCTCGGCTCGCTTGGCAGCAGCGACTTGAGACCTCGTGGGAGGCAGAGGCTGCGGGATGGGGTCGATGAGGCTCTGAATAGCGAGAGCTTGCGCACGCAGTGCTTGACCCTGTTCTTCGCGGTTGCGCTGGTGGGCGAGGATGGAGAGGTATGCGACCGAGAGGGTGAGAGTGACACCACCAGTCTGTGTAGAAAGAAAGGCACCCATTAGCTTCTCATCCAGAGTATTAAAAGGCCACGAGTGTGCTCCAAGACAGTTTGTTCCTTGGGGTTGCGTACGAAACCGGTCACGAAGCCCATATTGGGCGGCTTTGCTGCTTGAATGCTTAGATGGAGGTCTGTTGTTGGAGCTTGGAGCGTTGGAGAAGCACGAGCTTGCACGAGCTTGCACGAGAAGAGAATGGAATCGGCTCCTGCCGCCGGGGGCTTGGACGGAGAATGGATGGTTTTGTCGTAGAGGTCAAGCTCTTAGCTGCCACGGCTCATGATGCCACCGGAGTGCACAAGCCGCAGCGTGGCGAGTCAATTGGCACCTGATCGGCGAGAGATGATGGTGCCTTTTTCTTTTGTGTTTTCCTTTTCCTTTTTCTTGTTTCCCTCCCTGGACTCTTGGTTGACGTCGTTTTACTGTGATCGATCTGGTGTTCAGAAAATGCTCGTCAACGGGACGGCTGATAGGCAGGCAGGCAGGCAGCGAGCCAGCCAGCCAATAACATTTCGGCGCGCGCCACAGTTGGAGAGCCCAGGCCAGTTTTTTTTATTTCCATGGAGCCAATCCCGTGTCTGCTAGGCTCACCACCTGCCTAGACCATCCAGCACAAGCGTCTTGTACAGTGGCAGCCCTTTTTGCATGAGGTTGGCAAAGAGCGCATCGAATCGCCCTTTCGAAGCACGCAACTTCCGCTTGCTTGCCTGTTCAGCTCGACACGGGTCCCGAGACCATATCGCCGCCGCCACTTAAACGCCATCATGGCCGGTGGACTCGTCAAGTACCGGCACCTCAGCCGCGACTCATCTGCCCGAAAAGCCCTTCTGCGCGGCCTAGTCACCCAGCTTGTCCAGCACGAGCACATCCAAACCACACATGCGAAAGCAAAGGAGGCCCAGCGCCTGGCAGAGAAGCTGATTACGCTGGCCAAAAAGAACAACGAGCCATGTAGAAGGTCGGCTCAAGGAATTCTATATGTGCGTCTTGCCCTTGGATCGCATCACGGCATCATGCACGTACTACCAGAAGAAGATGAAGCGGAAGAAGTAGAAGAAGAAAGAGAAAGAAAGAAGGAAAGAAAGAAAGAGAGGACCTATGATGTCCTTTCATTCCAGTTGAAATGGCTACAACTCTTTCGCCAGGAGAGAAGAGCAAGGCTAATTGCACCGTACCATTTCATAGACACCGCACATTCACATGCCCAAACTATTCGGCGAGCTACGAACCCGATATCTCACTCGCGAAGGCGGCTACACGCGCGTGACCCGCACAGAACCCAAGAACACGTACGACCAAGCCGAGACTTCCATCCTCGAATTCGTGGACGGCCCCAAGGATTCGCGCTTCATGATGACAGCCAAGACCCTTGCCAGGGACCGGCTGCTGGGCCGCGAATCCACGCCCTTGACGTTGCACAACGCGGAGAAGGTGACGCAATATAGGGGTAAGAAGGACCTGGACGACATGGTGCAGAAGTTCGTGGCCCTGCAGGCGGGAGAAGCTCCGACGATGGCGGATGGGGAGGACCACAGTAAAGAGGCGGCTGAGATGGCGGATCTCGAGAGCGCCAAGGTGAAAGGGCTTTTGGGCAACGCTGCGCCCGAGACGGCGAAGAAGAGGATTGACCTTAAGAGGTAGGCTGGTCGAATTGGCTGACCGACGAGAAATGTGAGGATAGACTAAAGCAGGCGAGACGCTTTGTTCTCTGCCGTGTACAAGATACATGTACGTTCGTCACTGTATATCAACTTTCATGGATGCCCACAAACAGTATCTCTTCTGGGTTCGGAGGTTCAGGGGTTTTGGTCATCGTACCTGCGGAGAGAAATGAAGCCTTGTGATGGGGAAGATGTGATGCAATCTCCGCCGCGCAATGTGACATGACTACTTTTTTTTATCCATTTATTTATTTAGAAAAGCAAAAGCGGCCCCTCTTTTCGCAGGGCCAGTTACAAAAAATCAAATGTATCTCCACGCTCTTGAATCATCTTGCCGACTCTCTTCGACCCAACAATGCGTTCCAGCTTAATCACGTCGTACTTGGAAAACATGACCCGGACAGTCCCCTGGCCAGGCTCAATCTTGAGATCCTGCTCGCTCTTGGCCAAGAACTCGCCTGCAATCTCCCGGTAGAAGATGTGATTGTCCGGCAATCCATAGAAAATCACGCGCTGCACGCCGCGAAACTGATAGCGCCTGAAATGGTGCGCTCGTTCCGTATACAAGAGCACACGATGCCGGCCAGAGAGGAAATGCGAGCGGGCCCGCGAGGCCTCGGGCACATCCGTATATTCCGATACGGCGCCAAAAGTGACATTGCTCACGGTTGCCGAGTTGGCAAAGTAGTTCCTCACACGCACAAAATCCAGGTAGGAAGGTACAAAGAGAAGCGTGCCCGATGCGTCCTTGGCCCTCTTGACAAGAGTGGGCACGATTGCCGAAACAAAATACTCGAACCGGGCGTCGGGGTCTTTGTCCACCGAGGAAGACTGGAAGCGGGAGAAGGTCTGCTTGGCCTTGATACCCAGCTGCTGAATGACGCCTTGGTACTCGGGCTGTAGGCGGACCTTGCCAGCCCAATTGTGGCAGTGGACTCGTTGCAGTTCCGCCAACTCGGGGGTGTTGAAAGCCGACAGGATAATGGTCTGTCTAAAGTACTTGGCCCAGTCCTCTAGGTACCAGGTGCGAAGACGACTAAAGTCACAGCCGTGCGCATCCTTGGGCTGCAGATTGAGATGCTCAAATATATACTCAACGTGTTCCCAGTTTTGCATGAGCAGCGCATCAGCCTGGTCGGCAATCACCAGTTCAATGGAGCTCAAAAAGTCAAAATCGGGCTTCTTCTTCTCCTCTTCCGAACCAATTGCCATGCGAAGGCCCAGGGGGCTAGCGAACAGAATGTCCGAGTTGTAGAATTGAGAGAAATACTTGATGGTCTTGCGAGTAAATTTGACCCCGATGCGAAACATGTCGTCGTCGTTGCCCTCGAAGAGGTGTTTGAAGTCTTCAGGTCGGTCTTGACCAAAGTTGTTCTCCTTTTCAATGTAAGACTCGTCGAATCTCTTGCGGTTCTCTTGTTGGTCGGTGTCACACAGATCCCTGATGATGTTGATCATTTTGGCGCACGAGTTTCTTGTGGGTAAAAGGAAAAGGACTTTTGGCCGCGTGAAGCCTTGATCGCGTAGTTCCAGCTCCGTGTCTTGCCCCTCCTTGGCCAATCTGTAGTTGTTTTTGATGACACGGTCCCGCGTTCTAAGCAAAGTTGGAAGCATGTCAGTGGGTTTCAAGCAATTATGTGCGATAAAGATGGTAGACGGGCGGGTAGATATGACATCACTTACTTAAAGACATGGTTGAGTGCATGCAGACAGACCGCTTGTCGTAGACTTGCAGCATTCTTCACAGTCCTGTCGCAGTAAAGGATATCCTTGTATCCGAAGAGAAGCGGCAAAATTGACCTTTCTGTGGCATCCAATTTGTCCATCTTCTTGGCCGCCATCTCCTGTAGTTTCTGCTTTAGTTTCAGCCCCTCCAGTCCGCATGGCTGCGGTGCTTCCGCCTTGCCATTGCAACCGTCGCCGTCCTCAGAAGTAACTGTCATCATTGTCGCACGCAAGATATGAACCAGCGCCCTACTTGTTGTCCAACCTTCATTCTTGATAGCTGTGACGGCCTTGCCAACTTGAGAGTCGTCCGGATGTGCATAATGTGTGTCGAACGGATCTGTCACGTCCTCGTCATCTTCGGAATCTGGCTCGTCTTCCTGCTGTTCGCCCTCGCTTTCAGCATCGTCCGCTTCGTCCGCTTCGTCAACGTCCTGTCGCTCTTCTGGGTCGCTGTCGTCCATTTTGTCCTTCGACTCCTCCGTGGCGGTTTGCTCCGAAGAGATGTGTTGTAGCTTTCTCCTCTTGGCCTTGTGCGCACTAGATTCGTTGAAAATTTGCAGGAGAGCCGCGTACGGGCGCGCAGGTGGCTGCACCTCGTCATCCTCAGAGCCACTATCGTCGATATTCTCATCCTGCTCGTCACGAGAGCTGCCTTCAGACTCAGATTCGGATTCCCTGAAACACAATTAGCCCCCCTGCCCAGAGTCCACCGCTTTAATAATCTTTGAAAAAAGAAGACGAAGAAACTCACTCCTCCTTATCCGCCAGACGATCACCATCAAACCGCCGTGTCGGTCCCCATCGACTTGAGCCGCCTCGTCCTCGTCCTCGTCCTTTCCCTCTCCCGCCGCGACCCCTACTGCCGCGACCGGGAAAACTGCCTCCTCGTCCACGGGGTCCCATTATTATTTCAACGTCCTCTCAGCTGAGAAAATTCGAGGGCAAGCACCCCAAGATCTGGGAAGGAAATCAGCCCGAGAAAGAATAGACGGTGATCTTACAACTTGTAACATCTACAATATTTGGACCCACTTAAAAAGTTGAAACTTCGTCCAGAGCCTTGCATCCACCAGCCTTGGCCGATATCAGCCTTGCCCAGCCGCGTCTATGGTGGGGTCGATTTCGTTCATATCCCGCCCTCAGCCACAATGCCAAGTCTTATCGTGGCTTATCGAAGCGCACAACCCCAGCGGCAGCCCCGTCAAACTCGTGCAAATCGAAAAATCAGCGAAATTGGCGGGTATCGCGAAACCACCAAAAAAAAAGGGCCCTGGTCCGAGAGTGCGAGGCGAACCACTCCCACCCTCCTCCATCTCCGTGCCTCCTGCCATCCGCCGCTCACGCTCCCCCTCCCCGGTGCGCACTACGTCTACTTCCAGACCGACCGTTTCGCTTGATTTTTTGCCCAGTATGGCTGCCGTCGCTACGGAGCGATTCATGCATCTCGCGCGTCCTTTGACGCACTCCAATGCTGGCCTCCAGTCGAGCATTGCCCCGCTTACCGTCAACATCCAGCCCCAGGTACGATAAGCTTCCTCAACACCCTCCGTCTCCCCTCCTCTCGCGAGAGTCCAAGTACCCTTCATTGCACGACGTGATATCCTCCATCACGGGGCGTTAAATTAAAGACACGTCTATTTCCATCGCCATCTTTTTATGTTGTCATGCTCGGCCGGCATGGCAATAAAAGCCAGGGCAGACAGACATAGAACATGTCCCTCCCCATCCACAAACCCGCCATGCCTGTCAACTGACATCTCTCTCCGCCCCGACGTTAGGCCGTCTTCTCCATCCTCGACCACGCCATCCGAAGAGACACCCGTGAATCAGCCCAATCCACGCGTGTCATCGGCGCCCTCGTCGGCACCCGCTCCGAAGATGGTACCGAGGCCGAAGTCCGCTCGTGCTTCGCCATCCCTCACACTGAAGAAGAGGACCAAGTCGAGGTAGACGTGGAATACCAGAAGAACATGCTGGCCCTGACGCTCAAGGCCTCGCCCCGCGAAGTCCTCCTCGGATGGTACACGACGTCTCCCGAGCTCAACAGCTTCAGCGCCCTGATCCAGAACTTCTTCGCTAGCGCGGAGACGGGGACCGCGCCCCATCCCGCCATCCACATGACCATATCCACGGAGCCGGGCGAGGATGTCCAAACGAGATGCTACATCAGCGCCCCTGTAGCCGTCAACGCCGAGCGCGCCGCCGAGAGCTGCCTCTTCATTCAGGTGCCACACAAGATCCTCTACGGCGATGCGGACCGAAGCGCCCTCGACGCCATTGCCAGCGCGCAGAACAACGAGAACCGCACCGCTCCGCTTGTGTCTGACATTGAGTCCCTCGGTCGGTCGATCGAACAAACCCTCCGCCTGCTGGACCGCGTCAGCGAATGGATCAACGGCGTGCTGGACGAGGAAGAGGAGCCCAACAACGCTCTAGGACAGCTCCTCATGAGCGCGCTCTCCCTCACGCCTAAGGTCGACGCTTCGCAGATCGAACATGACTTCAACAACCATATCCAGGATGTCCTCATGGTCAGCTACCTGGCCAACACGATTCGCACGCAAATCGATCTCTCCCAACGCCTGGCAGTGGCCAACCTCACCGGCAACGACAAGGATGGCGAGGGCAAAGCCGACGGCGACAAGGGCCAGCGCGGCAACAAGCGCGGCGGACGAGGAGGTGGCCGCAGTGCCGGCCAGCAGCGAGAGCCTCGCGAGCCCCGAGAACCTAGGGAACCGCGAGAGCCAGCTGAGTAAAAGTTGGAAATATGCATTTGAGGGGAAAATAGGAGAGAGAGAGAAAAAGCGCACCAAAGATGAAAACGTAGTGGGCACGCATTTTCTTTTTCTCGTTCTTTCCCCGTTTCATGGATGAGGCATGACCTGTTTTTTTTTGTTCTTCCCCCTCACTCTCCTGACCCCATCCCATATTTCTCACCATGACGCCAAGATCCTCCCACCAAGGCGTCCATCCCCACCCTTTTCCCTCTCTCCGGTGAAGGCAAAGAAGCAGTCAAGGCGGGAAAGGGGAGAACCCGAAAACCCAAGTGAGCATTGGGAGAATCTGCCCCCCCCCCCCCCCCCCCCCTTCGATTTGTCGGCAGAAGCAAAAGACCTTGTTTTTCAAGAAGAACCCAGCGAGGAAGGGTAGAAGAGAAAAGGGAGAAGAAAGATAGCACACAAGACGGGCCTTTTTGGAACCCCCGGCATCCCGTGTTCTGTATGTAACACATCATGGCGTTGAGGGTTAGTCGAATTGTCGGCACCTTGAGAAAAAAAAACTAGCCGTTCTTTTTTTTTATACTTTTTTATAAAATTTGATTTCCATGTTGTGCCGATGAATGAAATTGCCGAGGATACATATCTGAATCATATGCGACCAAGGCACAAAAAAGAAATGCAATGTGACTTTTCAACAGTGTGAGACGCAGTTTTGACGACGCATACGAGTCGTTGTGTGTGGTCTTTACTTAAGTAAACAAGGACGTGCGTTAGGTGGGATGGCAATGGAACCTGCACATTTTACTTTATTTCTTTTCTTTATTTTTCATCATCCTAACCGCCGATAACGCCAATGAACAATAGAGACATACATGTATAGTAATGAGTCTCGAGAGAAAAGCAAACATTGTGTGCGATAACAAACTGCCCTTGTTTCATGTTCCCCCTCCCATGTTCATGTTTCCCCTGTTCATGTTCCCTCTGTTCATGTTCCCCGTGACGCCTTTAATTTGCTGAACTGACTAACCTCGAATGCCGTATGGATACCTCCTATATTCCGGTCGCGGGCTTTTGTGGTAAAGTTGCTGGGTTGCTGTAAGAAGGTAAATGTGTATACATTTGACTCGAACCCTGCGGATGCGGCACCGGCTGTCTTCCCGGAATGTGACCGGGCGGGACCTGCGGTAAATGATGCTGGGGAGGAGGTGCGGGAGGCGCGTGGCCCATGGGTTGCATGACAGGCATTGCGGACATGACTGGAGGCTGATGTTGCTGGATGTGCGCCGCAGGAGCGTGCGGCACGGCGTGGTATCCAGACACCGAGTTGCTTGATCCTTGACGTGCCATAACATATCCTCCTCCGCCTCCACCATAGGCCTGAGGCTGCGGATAGGCACCATACGCCAAATGGGCTGGTGTGCCAATCTGAGGACTGCCATGATGGGATCCAGGTGCGGTGAAGGGAGGCTGAGGTGGCGGCACAGAAGACATGCCGTTGCCTCCAGGCACGAAGGACTGTGTCTTGGGATTGAAGGCATGGTTTCTATTGTAGCTGCCAGGAATCGGGTGCTGGCTTTTGGGGTCATGCGGGTTGATGTGGGCTGGCAATTGGCCAAACGCATATGGAATGCCAATTTGGGAAGAACCAACGCCTGCCACCGCTGTCGATGCAGCCGCCCGAGTGGGATATGAGGGTTGGCTGTATCCCGGCTGTGTCCAAGAAGCTTGTGGTGCAGTGGGGGGGTTCGTTGAAGTGCCATAGGCCGTCATCGGGCTACCATTTGACGGATGTTGTTGTTGGTGAGGAGGAGGAGGAGGAGGAGGAGGCTGAGGCTGTTGAGAATAATGCTTCACGAGGTTTGTTAGCACGAGTCCTGGACTGCGGTCGTTGAGATCGGCAGACTGAAGGTCGAAAAAAAAAGACCCAATACTTACTTGAGGCACTCCATATACGGGAAAGTTCGAGTTGGGAGCCATGACAGGCATGCTTTGGTAGCTTGGAGCTTGTTGGGCGAAGCAGGGAGCAACCTGGGGGGGATAGGATGTTTGAGGCTGACCACCAAACTGACCTGGAGCCGATGGGACATATTGTCCCTGAGACTGGGGAACCCATGTCTGTTGCTGAGGACCCCAAAACGCAGTATACTGATGTCTGGAATCGAAACTATCCGAGTCATCACGACGCTGTTTGCCCGATTTGCCTCGTTTCATGGCGTTGGTTCTGGTGTTAGCGGAAACTGAGCTGGTTCGAGACATGCCAGTTTCTCCATCGTTTTCTGTGCAAGGATTGTTAGACGGCCATGTCGAGGAGATCAAGTACTCCTAACGAGGAGAAGATTGCTCTAACCAGGATTAATACCTTCGGAGTTTCCGAATATGCGTTCACGGGCTAGTTTGTACATTTCCTCACGCTCTTCTCGTGATAGTCTGGTACATTTGTCAGTTTGAGATACTTGTACTGGATGGTGTGGTGGTTGGTGAAGTTGCCCAGGGCGGGGAATAACGGGGAAGAGACTTACTTCTGACTCGCGGCCAGTTTATCTTTTGCTTCACTACCCGATTCCGACCCTGGTTTCGAGCCGTTGGCGTTCAGCAAACCGTCTCCGTCTTGGCCGCGTCGCATAATTTTCCTTGGTAAAACAGCAGGAGGTGGCGTGCTGCTGGCAGAAGCGTTGGCCGGAGGGGCCATGTTGGCAAGTGAGGGCGGTACACGGCAGAAGGGCGTTCTGAAAATGCGCACCGAACCGATATGAGGCTCATATGAATGCGTCATATGATAGTAATCGGCCAATTTATGTGTCAACATCCGACAGAAGGAGTTGGAAGGCGGAAGGTCCATATAAGGTTCCCTACAGTTAATTAGCAAATATCATCGAAGACGAAGACCATGTCGGCGTTTACGACGAAAAAACAACAGCAGCGGCAGCAAACAAAGCAGCGGCAGCGGCAGCGCAACAAGAGTTACATACTTCGAGTCCTGAACGAAATCTATTACATCTTTTTCCAGTCTGAGCAGGAAATAGCGATCCCGCGGGCTCGCCAATGCGACAAGTAATTTGTCGTCGGGAGCTTGACGGTAGATGACATTCAGAGCATCGGAAGACCCCCCCTCCGCACTAAGCGGTGTAGCGGTGTTGAGAGCGGGAACGCGATCCGAGGAGGCGGCAGGGGGGGTAAGAATGCCATGCGGCGAAGCTACCATGGAGATTTGAGCAGCCCTGCGATCAGCCAAATCCGCCGACAGTACTCCTTTTGATCTCAGAGCCACATCTGAGCTGATGCGAGACCCGGCAACAAGTGAGCCGCGAATAGAAAAGGCATCATCGTCTTCTGCTGCAGCTTTCACACTAGCACTGTCATCAGGACGAAGTGATTCCTTCTCGTCCAGTGCAAATGTGGTTCCGGACGTGATGCTCTTCCCGTCGAGGCTGGGTGGTTTGGTATCCAGCTCGGAGCTGGAGGAGTCGCATTTCTGGGACTCGTCTGATCCAGTCTCCTTGTTCAAGTTGGACTTTTGCCGTTCTGGTATCGAGCCGCGCCCATCGACAACTAGACTGGGATTTTTCGATACGAGACAGAGCTGATCGAGAGTTGAAGATATGGCGTCAACACCACTTGAACTGCCTGTTGCCTGTCGCTTACTGTCAAGGTTGGATGAGCCGTCGGCTATGAGGGCAGTTGCGGAGGGAAGGCTGTCGTTTTTTGCACCGGCAGGCAAAGCGGCAGGGAGTTCTTTCTTGACAGATGCCGCAATCTGAAGGCAACAGTCAGATATTAGTACAAGACTCTATAAATGGATGAGACGGATGGTGGAGAAAGTGGACCGTACCATGGCGAAGGACGGTTTGGGTAAATCGCGAGACATTTGAGTCGTGGTCATGATTGAGAAGGAGAAATTGAGCTGAATTATCCAACCCAATGACAAAGTCGATAATAATGATGTGATGATTTTAGTGATTATGGTGATGATGATGACGATGATGACGACGATTGTGATTGTTTCTAACACAGAATGAATCCAGACAGCAGTCGCGGGGGCGGGAAAAAAAAACGAGAGGGATGCGTCAATGCCAGGAGTCAGAATCTGGTCCCGGATCAGGCCGGCAAACTGAAGTGACCGTATTTATTTCGAACGATTAAGAATCAAAAAGCAAGACGGATCGACACGGGAGAACAGAGAACATTCAAGGTGTTGGCGATCATGGTCGTGACAAGCTAGAAGACGGCTGCGAGCATCGAGTGGGAGGTTTTTGATCGGAGCATCAGTTGTGCGACGAGGGCCGATTGTCGCAGCACAATGACCGGCCGACGTGGTCGTCGTCGATTGTGTAAGGCACAGGCCTGTATGCGAAGCTCGATTTCAGAACAGTATAATCCTGGCAAAATGGGTGATGGGACGCAGGCGCAACGGCATGCAAGTAGCAGTGAGGTGATGCAACTTTTTGTTGGAGGCGAGGTTGAAGGCCACGGGAACTTTCAATGTTCTTGGTGCACTCGGGGCTCTTGGGGCTCTTGGGGCTCTTGGGGCTGGGTGGACCGGGGGTTTCCGCGTCTGACCTAGCTGATTGGTTGGTCGACTGGTAGGTCGGTGCATGTGGGCGTGAAGAGTGGAGACTGGGCGAGGATGTGGCTGTGGACGCGGTGGACGTGGCTGTGCACGTGGACGTGGACTTGAGACTTGGAGACGTGGGGAGGTCTCACGGCTTGGGCGGAAAAAAAAAAAAAAAAAAAAAAGGGCAGGTCAATAGTCAACGGATATGAGCGATGGGCAGCAAAAAAAGAGCAACGAGCAACGAGCACGAGCACGAGCACAAGCACGAGCACAAGTACAAGCACAAAGCACATGCACATGCACAAGCACCTCCTGCACCGCTCTAATTGCCAAGCCTGTGCTTGTTGCAGAGCGCGCCGCTAGTCGGCCGCAGACGGGTTTCCTGCCGATGGCGAACGGGTCGCACCAAGAGGGCGAGCTTCTTCTTGCAGCCGCAGCCGCGCCGCCGCAGCAGGAAAGAGACTGGAAAATAAAAGGAAGGGAGACTGACAAGGTCAGGCAGGTATCAATCACATGACATCAACTCTAGTGTGGTCCCCGCGCCAGCACTCCTGCCGATGGCGCCCGACTTGGCCACGCCATTCGGTAATCACGTGAGCACCCAGCTGCTTGCATTGCCTGCAAGGGTCCATGGACCATGGTAATTGCAATGTGCATCATCTAATGTAATCTGTGCAGAACATCAGACAAAGCCGCTCTCTACAGGTGACTTTTTCTCCCAGCCTCTGAACCCGCAACCCGACACTCTCTTCGGTCGGCAGTCTCGTCATGTACGCATACAGAGGCCGAGGAGGGCCCGCCCGGTCGACGCCTTCCAATGTGCAGTGTCAGAAGTGCTTGAAGCGAGATATGTAAATCCCTTGCCAAGTCCGTACCAATGGGTTCTCGTCCTGAAACACTAACTCTCCAAGCACGTCACTATTCTTATGAATGCAAGGCCTCGGCGCAGGAACGGCCCTATGTGTCTCGGCCCTCGAGGTCGCAGCAGCTGCGCAATCCCAAGCTTGTGCCGAAGCTGGCGAGCGACACGCCAAACCCCCTCGAGAAGAAGTATGTCTATGAAGCCTTCCCCCCCCTTCCTCCTTGCCGTCCCTCTTTGCGTTGTTCCGTTGTATTCCAAATCTGACTGGGAGACTAGAAAGGGAGTGGCTGATGAGATTCTTGCCAAACAAGAAGCCGAGCGCACCCGACTGCGGGAGCTAGAGGAGCGGGATGACGATCTTCTGGTCCCGTCTCCCAAACGCCGCCGGTCCGTATCTTCCGAGTCCGTGTCCACTATTTCGAGTGCTGCCTCGAGTCGTTCACGGTCACCGAGGCCATCACCAGTGCCCAACTCTCGATCGCAGAGACGGAGCCCTTCCTACGATGGTGTACAGAGGCATATTTCGCCGCGGCGCAGCATCAGCCGTGGTCCGTCTCCTGCGGTGCGAAGACGACGCTCGCCATCCGCGATTAGCTTGTCACCTAGACGGTCACTTTCACCCGAAGCTGGGATGCGAAGACGTAGCCCTTCGTACGATGACGTGCAGAGGCATGTCTCGCCACGGCGCAGCATCAGCCGCAGTGCATCACCAGCGGTGCGCAGACCCCGCTCGCCATCAAGAGACAGCTTGTCGCCACGAGGTGATTCCAGAGAGCGCCGCTATCGAGATAGGGACCAGCCTGCTCGCGGCAGCAGGCCACGGCGAGGACGGCGCGGCAGTTTCTCGCGCCGAGATGAAATGGGAGCCGGAGGCCGTGTATCCCATGTCTCGCACTCTTCAGCAGAGCCGCGAAGCAGGGGGTCGACCCGAAATGGTCGAGGAGGTTGCTCGCAGAACAGCCGCAGTGGCAGAGGCAATCAGGACTCCGAGGCGCCACGGCAGCGAAGTCTGAGTCCTTATAGTCGGCGCAGTGGTAGAGGCAATCAGGACTCCGAGGCGCCACGAAGTCTGAGTCCTTTTAGTCGCCGCAGTGGTAGAGGCAATCAGGACTCCGAGGCGCCCCGGCAGCGAAGTCTGAGTCCTTTTAGTCGCCGATTGGCCATGACGCAAGCGATGAACAGAGGAGGCAGATGATGGGTATCATGAAACTATATGTTTCTCTTTGAAAGCGTTATATAGAACAACCCTAGGTCGCCCATGTGCAATGCCAGACTCCCAAATGAAAGCTTTTTTTTTTTTTGCTTTTTTTTTACAACAAGTCAAGCATCAAAGGAGAGAGAAAGAAGGGAAAGAAAAGGCGAGGACAAAAGAGACTAGGAGCCTCAGGCCAGTATAGCTTCCTCTTCCTGCCGCTCTCTCCTCTCGTCCTCCTCTTCTTCCTGTTCCCTCACCCTCAGACCTTCCACAAGGGCTGCACCATCCATTCCAACACCGTCCCCGTCCACCCGAGCACCGTCGCCCCTCGACGTCGACTCGGCAGCAGTCTTTTGCGCACCGCTGATCCTCTCTCGCACCAGGCGGGCAATCGCGTTATCTGTCCTGACGTTCAAGACATCGAGTTTCGACTCGAGGTTCCGTTTCAGATCCCAGTTGGGCTTCTTGGGCTGCAGCTTGAACAGATCCAGCCCTTTGTCGTCCTTGGCCTCGTCGGCGGCTTGCTGCCGGATCTTGGCTTCCACCTCGGCGGCTTGTTCCTCGAGGGTCGGTTTTTCGAGGGAGGCATTGGGCGCCTGGTCGAAACCGAGCTTGGGGCCCCGCGTTTCCGGATCATAGTTGCGCCCGGAGAGGTGGACTTTGGGCGCGTCGGCTTCGGAGGATCCTGCCGGGGGCGATGCTGCGGTTGTGTCTGGGGCCGAGATGTCGCCGTCGCCGCCGTGCTTCCGCTTGAGGTTGCGGAGCGCCGCTAGTCGCGCCTTGCGGTCCTCGGAGGCGGCGCTTAGTGTGTTGAGGGAGGCCATGAGGCGCGGCAAGGTTGCGGGGTTTGCGGGGTTTGCAGTCAGATCATGGCAAGCAGTCGGCAGAGAGGGGTGGTGAAGATTCGACGATCCGGGTCTCGAAGTTCGTGAGCACGAGTCCTGCCGACTGCGGACGTTGTTATGCGCAGCCGGCACAGGCCGGCCCGGGGCTTTGGGGCGAGGCTAGGGCCGCGCAGGTCAGGAGGCTACAGGGGGCTACAGGGGGCTTACAGGAGGCTGGAGTACCGTGGATTCCACGTGCAGCGCTAGCGGCGCCTGGTCCAGGGCAAGCCTGCTGAAGCCTCTGAGGCAAGCCAGCTTCCATGGCTTTCCCTGCGGCGGTCCAGTCTGTAGACCACCTGGGGTTTTTGCGAGTAGCTCAGCTGGGTTAGGGGGTTGTACCTCAGTTAACCTAGGAAACCGGTGGGTTGTGCATTATAATTTTATTAGCTATATTATTTCTTAATACCTATATATATTTCTTAGTAGTATATATACTTACTATATATATATTATTATATAGTTATATAGTATATTATAAAGTAGTATTAAAATAGCTTTATTTATAATATAAAGTGTAATAAAAAGGAAACTATATAATATTAAATAAATTAATTAAAAGTGTTTATATATTATATTTTATAGTATAGTATATAGTATA
Source organism: Claviceps africana (assembly GCA_018360145.1). NCBI lineage: Eukaryota > Fungi > Ascomycota > Sordariomycetes > Hypocreales > Clavicipitaceae > Claviceps > Claviceps africana. The sequence continues at coordinate 23,975 of SRPY01000486.1, forward strand.
TAAAATAATAAAGAAAAGACTAGTAATAGTTATATAATCTATATTCTACTACTTTTATATATTTTACTTTATATTACTTTTTATATTTTTACTTTTTAATTCTTTTATTATACTTTATTTATTTTTATATTAATATTTTTTTTAAGTAAAATAGTTACTATATTTAAATATAAAAAATTAGTAAGTATTCTATTATACTTAAATAATAAAATTAATAGATAATAGAAGCTATATCTTTAGTATTTAAATAATATAATAAAAATATATTAATTTAAATTACTATTATTTAAAACTAATAAAGAAGGCTAATTTCTTATTAAAAGTAGAGAGGTTTACTATTATACTATTATAGAAGGTAACTATATATACTATATTATAAGTGTAGATTTTATTTAAATTTAATTTTAAATTAATTTTTATATATAATAGAATATATTATTTTGTTATAGACTAGCCTAGATGGCTTCTGTAATCTAGCGTCAATGGATTTATTATTAACTATAGAGGAGAGAGAGGAGACTCCTAAAAGAAGCCTCCTTGCTAGCTTATATATTTTATATGCCTTTAGCGTGCCCTAAGTGTGCCTCTATAGTTACGCTTTGTGGGATGCGATAAGATTGCGATAAGCCCCTAATAAGGATCCGAGCCACCAGCTTAAATCCATCACATATTTACTAATATAAGTGTATTAAAAAAGTATATTAAGAATGCTTATAGTACTATATTTACTAGTTCCTTAATTAGTATATTATTATTTATTAATAACTAATAAGCGTTTAGTAAGTATATATTATTTTCATTTTGTTTTATTATATATTACATTTTAATATATATAGTATTAGCATTTTATTAATATATATATAAATTAGTAATAAGTAATAATATTAAACTTAGTATACTAAAGAAAGAATTAAAGATATAATAAATAACTATTAAATTAAAAGTGCTATAAAAATAAAATAGCTTAGTATATTATATATAATTAATTAATAATAAAATTAATTATATATACACTAATATTTATATAAAGATTAATTACGCTAAAATAAAAGTAATAGTTATATTATTTAATAAAAGTAAATGCTTATTTTATTAATAAAATAAGTATAATTATTTAACACTTAAATATAATAATTACTGTCTTATATAGCGTTAGTTTATATATAATAATATATTATATAAAACAGTAAAACAATATAAGTAAATAATATAATAATTTAATATATAATACTAATATAATATAAATATATAAAGTATATATATATAAAGGGAAAAGGATTAAAAGTAATATAAGTATATACTTTTATACTACTATTTATATCTTATAATATATATAGTACTATAAAGTATATTAATAAAGGTAAAAATAATCTTAGTAATAATAGAGATATATTTATAGATAATAATAATAGAAATAAAGGTAGTAATAATAAAAATAATAATAAAATAAATAAAGGTAATAATAAAAATAATAAAGGTAATAATAAAAATAATAGTAAGTTTAATAATAGTAGTAATAAATAAATA